>CM035345.1:23833370-24013369 GCA_020226455.1 Prunus salicina | reverse complement strand
ATGGCAAACGTTACTCATTTCTAATCAAAGATTTGTGCATATGTTGCCTAGTATTTATTCATTATTTTAATTTTTATTTTGAAAGGAAACAACTTCATTTTACTACCAAAAAGAGTACAAGATTGGTGGACTGATCCACCAAAAAAGCAAAACCATAAAAGTTTAACAACACATCTGCCAACCACTACAAAAATAAAACAGAACATACTCTGAAAACACAGCAACTCCCCGTTCATAAAAGATAGCCAAAAATGAAACCAATGCCCATAGGGAAGTGCCGAGTCTAATCAAATGTGACTAGGAATGAACTTAAATTATATGCAAATGTTCTTTTTCCTTTCTTTTTTTTTTTTTTTTGTTGAGACTTGTTATAACATTGGTAAATTATACTTCTGACCAGATGTCAAGAAGGTTAGAATAGACATATAAACATATATGTATATGCGTGTGCTTCTAGACTAATATAGGAACTGTCTTCCAGGGAGAAATTACTTACATATTCCATTCCACCTAAAGAAGGGTATAGCCATAATAGCATTCCTAGATCCGCACAGAAGTACCCAACAGAAACCTGTCATAAATCTCTTAGTTAAGTTCCTTTAGAAATATGTTAGGAGATACCAAACAAAAAAAGTGTATCTAGACAAACCCATAAAAACAAAAGGTCCAGATCACTCGTGAATCCTTGATAGATTGGCTCATGGGTTAATATTTAACTGCTAGTCTAGGCATGGTCAGATGATAATCTCATCATGACATCATAAATGTATTGATAAGTAATTAAAACTAATTTTTGGCTCACTTAAGCATTTCCTTACAATGTGTAGGGAGTGCAGATACCTTGATATTAATTGAGTGGCCAATTTCATAAGGTAATAATAGGAAGCACATACCCCTAATCCAAAAACGGACAGTGGTGAGCTTCGAAATGTAACAAGGCCAGCATGAGGTTGGTCAGAAAAGAGATCTGACCAGAACACAAAGTGTAAGGATAGAGCTGTGATAAAAATGGCATGAATACTGGAGATACCTCTGCAAAAGTTACTTTTTCAAATTAATAAACGCACAAGTAATTACAGATGAAATTCAACAGTTGGAAAGTGGGAATCCTCACCGACTGTTCCACTCAATTCGTTGGATTTTTGTAAGGCCAGCATAAGTCTTGATGTAAAAGCTACTAATTAACTGGGTAAGATCATATACCTGCAATATATAATGAGTTAATAAGAAAATGGAAGACCAAATCTACAACCTGGGCTCAACTTTAAGAACCATTTTAAACATTAAAGGAATTAAAAGATTACGAGCATACCATTTTGCAAAAAATTATGCCTCCAATAATGGAAGTATATGGTATGAAGGGATCCGCTAATAAGTAGTTTTTAACCAGCACTCCCGCTTGATTTTGGTAAGACTTGATAGCCATAACTGTCTTTGTAGACACTTCCATCGCAATATGTTAGATTACCCGTTCTTATTTCCCTTCTTTACTTTTTCGTACTGTCTTCCTCTCTTCATTTTCCTGTTTCATCTTTCCATTAGCAGACACAAGGAGCAAGTAAGCAACCAGGACAGTAATCATAATCATAAACATGCACATCGTATCAGCATCTTTTTTACTGTGGTCAGTATTGACAGCATCTGATTATGACATTTTAACCAGAGTAGCTTATATTAGCAGACGGGTAAGCTGCAAGCAAAAGAAATGTGATATCTCATTGCTCATCTCTATACACATAATCCATTGGATTTGTATTTTATTCTGTGCATACATTAAGAATTCAGACAACAAAAACCTTCGTACGAAAACAACAAATGCAAACTAAAAGGCAGGAACCATCCAAACACAGAATTAGAAAGATGAGATCAAGTAACACCCAGACTGATAAATAATAGAAATTAAGCAACACTCAAACTCCAATTAAGCTACTGGCCAAATACAAATGTATGAATGTACACTAGTAAACTCATCAAAGGTACTAAATAGTGTAGCAGTAAATTGGTCAAGCAACAAAACTCAAGATTTCATCCTAGGACTGGCCACAAACAGTTTCTTCATTTGAATAAAAAACCAAATGACCCAACCATAGAGATGATGTGGTCATTTGAAAAGTGGTGGTGGAGCCACTGAAGTCGATGTAAAATGCAGTAACCCATCAATATTAACAATGGTTGCAGAGCAATATCAAGACAAGCTCTAAGCAGGAGATTCAAAAAGACTATCAAATGTAAATGAAAGCAAGCAGTACCCGGAAACCAGGAAATGCAATCAAACGAAAAAAAAAACTCGGATCCAAAGTCTGACCAAAAACACATGAGAAATCAAATGGGGTATATAAAACAACCTTCAGCATTAGATCAGAGACCATATAATAGCATAACGCAGATAAAATTTTAGAGACAACCCAGCAAGCTAAAACAGAGGATGTAAGCTAAGAAGCTCAGAAATCAGATGGAGGTCTTACCATGAGCATGAAGTCCATAACTTAACCAACAAAATCCTTCCAACATCAACAGCCAAATCAGATGGGCATTTGGGAAAACAGACACAGAGGAACCAGAGCTAATCCAATGCCAAAATCTACAAATCTCAATGAAAAAAAAAAAAGGAAACTTGAGGAGCTGATGCAGATGGGTATTTGAGAAAACAAATGGGTATGGCGAATTTGTCACCAACAATAAAGAAATGGAATGCAAACAACCCGTGAAGAGGAAAAACGAAGCAAAGGGGTGCAATCAATGTAAATGTGAGTGCTTCGAATCTCTAACCGAACAGGCAATAAAGGGAAGGGGAGGAGTTATTAGTTAAAAGAAACTGGAAACTGGGGAAAGGGCCAAAAAATAAAATGACAAAGAAATTTGGGTGGATACGTGTGACTTTGTGCTTGGATATTGCCCAAGAGAACCATGAGCCGAGTGTGGGTGGATTGCATTTCATGTTGTCCAATCAGATAGGGAAGTAAGAAATGAAAATAACGTGATTGGATGATGAGCTATTTGGATTTTAGAGTTTTTAAAAATTTTGCTAAGAATTTGGATTTTAGAGTTTGTTTTGAGAAATGTGAGATTTGTACAAAGTGAAGGTAAACTATGTACTTATTATTAACCCTTACTTATAGGTAGAATGATAGGTTTGAATGATAGAATTTGGATCTCCATGTCTTGATGCTTATTTTTTATTTTTTGGTCTTTATAATTATTTTTCTTGATTTCATTCTAAGTTATGTTCACTAATTTCTTATGTTGTTGCAGCTAGAATCCCTAATATTCCACCACCAACCCGATCCTACCCCAATCATTATGGTTGTTGCATCACTTATCATTTCTTAGCTATATTTTCTATGATGACATAGTAATTTTAGGTACCATTTCATCATCACAGGCCAAACCAATTGTTTTTTTTTTTTTTTTTGGGAAACTATATGAAATCTTACGGGTTATCAACTTACCATAATGTCAAAAGTAAGGGTAAGTCCACTTTTAACGTTATTTATTTAAAAAAAAAATATTAATTAGTTGGCGTCTCTAGTATTATTTATGTGAATTTAGGCCCGTTATTATAGATAGGACAAGTCGAATAATATTATGAGTAGAGGCTTGTAGTTGTAGGTATGTAACCATCTAATACAATATGACGCTGAAGCTAATCCCATTGAATAAAAAAGTATCATTTTCACTTTTTTCATATGCTTTACTTATAATAAAGAGTGTGTTGCACTCTTGCTATTTGTATCTATTATATTGCTTGACACATAATAGTAAGTTGATAACCTGAGAAGCTTGGTAAGAACGTTGCCAATGCCATCAAATATTTCTCACCAAATGAAATGAAAATGAAAATGAAAATGAAACTGAAAATGGGCTAATAGTGGTGGAACCAAATTAAGCTAAGTGATGATTTCTCCTGCTTATTTCTTAAATTACCGGTCATTTAAATTCGAATTGGCTGATTTAATTGGTTCGACTAAATTGATGCTCACCCCTACTCAAACCTCATAATCATTCTCAATGTACGGCTCAATTGTGACTAAAGAAGCCTTTATCACATTTGAAGGAGCTCAAACTTGAACCCTAACATGTTCCGGAAGCAACATGCAATCTCCAAATGACACTTTTTTATTAATTGAATTTTTTTTTGTCGAACTTTTTATTAATTGAATAGTCAAATCAAATCAATATAATGATATTGAGATTGAATAATGGTTGTACATAATTTTTCTCATTCCAAGATGGTCTCTCACGTATCAAATATGATTTTTTTTTAAGAGGTAGCTAAATAGTAAATAGATAAATAAGTAAATAAAATATTTGAAAAACGTAAAAGAAAGAAGGAGGCGGCGGCTTAAACTCCCAAATTCTTAGGGTTTTTGACAACGGCAGAAACAGGGGCACACTTCATCCTGGTCTCTCTAAAAACCGCAGAGCGGAAATAACAAAAGGAGCAATGGGGGCTTAAACCCTGAAAGGATATTCATCCAAGGTAACCTCTCAATTGAAGCTCTTTCAATCTTGATCCTCTCTAACTTTCAACTATTTATGAAAAAATGTGATTGACCCTGCTCCCATACAGTACAACAATCTCTCTCTCTCTCTGTTCTATGGCTTTTAGAAATTTTAAGCTTTTGAGCATTTCTGGTCTTTACTGCTTTTCTCATTCCTTTAACTCTCGCTGAATCTTCTGCTTCTCTCTTTTGTCATCTCTACTTTCCATGTTAATGAGTAGAATCCACAGAAGGGTTTCGAGAATGATTTCCCAACTCAATCACCTCGTACTCTTCTCGCCTGTCTTTGAAAGAACCACTTTTGTGCAGAACCCATCTTCTGTTTCGCTTAAATTCCAATGCTTTTGCAGTTCTAGACTTACCCATCACTCGAAGGTCTCTGTCATCGAGTCTGCACAATCGCCCAATTCTCCTTTTGCTAACCGGGTTTCGCGAAATGCTAGAACTGAGGCTCAGGCAACCCTTTTTGATTACCTGCATTGCACTCGAAGCTTCAGCTTCACGGATGCAGAGCATATTAGCAAAAACTCCCCAATTTTTCTTCAAAATTTGCTCTCCAACATTGATACTGAGAAAGATGTTGCACATTCTTTAACCCGATTTCTTCGCTACAATCCCATTAATGAGTTTGAACCGTTCTTTGAGAGCTTGGGTTTGAGTCCATCTGAGCTCCTATCGTTTCTGCCACGGCACTTGATGTATCTGAGTGATGATTGTGTGCTGACTGACAACGTTCATGCTTTAAGTAATTATGGAATCCCTCGTAGTAACATCGGTAAGATCTATAAGGAGGCAAAGGAGATATTTGGATATGACTATGGAGTGTTGGCTCTAAAACTTCAAGCTTATGAAAATTTGGGGATAAGCAAAGCAACAGTTATTAAGCTTGTTAGTTGTTGCCCGTTGCTTTTGGTTGGGAGTGTTAATAGTGACTTTGTCAAGGTTCATGAAAAATTGAAGCGTTTAGGCCTTGGAATGGATTGGATTGGAGGGTATGCATCAGGTAACAGCACATACAACTGGGACAGAATGTTTGATACAATGGATTTTCTCGATAAAGTGGGTTATACGGAGGAGCAAATGTGTGCTTTGTTTGAATTAAATCCTGCATTACTATTAGAAGGGTCTGGAAAGAATGTGTATGTATTGTTTGGCCGGTTACTCAAATTGGGTCTCGAGATGAATGAGGTTTATTCACTTTTTATGCAAAATCCACAGGTCTTGACAGTTAAGTGCATGAAAAATCTCTTGCTGGCAGTAGATTTTCTGTTTGAGATTGGAATGGGAACAGAAGAGATGGCAGACATTGTAGCCAATGACATGGAATTTCTGAGTTCATCTAGTTTTAAAAGACCCAAAACTGTTTGTAAAGACTTAAAAGTCAAGAGAGATGGCCTGCTCCAAATGATAAAGGAAGATCCACACAAGGTGTTGACATTGGCTTCAAAGTCCAAAGGTAAAAATCAATTAATATCCCCACTCCCCAGTAAACAGATGGAGAAAACGTCATTCTTGGTGAGATTGGGATATATCGAAAACTCAGATGAGATGATGAAAGCTTTGAAAAAATTCAGAGGTAGAGGAGACCAATTACAAGAGAGGTTTGATTGCCTCGTACAAGCTGGCTTGGACTGCAATGTGGTGTCAAACATAGTTAAACAAGCTCCTCATGTTCTTAATCAGAGCAAAGATGTGATTGAAATGAAGATCAGTTGCTTAACAAACTGTTTACGTTATCCACTGGATTCTGTGGTGGCATTCCCAGCATACTTATGTTACGATATGGACAGGATTAATCTTAGATTCTCAATGTATGCGTGGCTAAGGGAGAAAGGTGCAGCAAAGCCTATGTTGTCCTTGAGCACTCTCCTTGCATGTTCAGATGCACGATTTGTAAAATATTATGTGGATGTTCATCGGGAAGGTCCAGCCATGTGGGAAAGTTTTAAAATGCAAAAGAGCTAAGAATTAGATCCTTCTAATCGCCTGTCTATTATTTTGGTTAAACTACCATCTTGTATAAGAAGATTTGTTGAACAAAAATAAATAAATTCATTGATGAGAAATTCTGTTCATGTTCTACTTTATTTGGTGACCGATTTTGTTCACATCATGCTCAATGCTCGATTTATTGAACAAAAATATATAAATTCGTTGATGTGAAATTATGTTCATGTTCTACTGTATTTGGTGACAACCATTTGGTTCGCATTGTGCTCTTGTGGCTTATCGTGCATTGCTGAGTTGGTTTTATAGGTAATTGCAATAGAATGAGACTGTTTTGCTTGATGTTTAGTGCTCTCATAAAAGGCAATTGTAATCGATCAAAGAATTGTAGATGATAGGATCCATTTTACAAGTCTGGAATTGATGGGCAGGTAAAATTATGTACAAGTAGACTTTCGCGTGCTTATAACTGAACTTGGACCAGTTACAAACTTCTACTCTGTTTTTTTTCTGCTCTTTCTTACCTTTCTTTAGCTTTGAATTCCATGTTTACCAGAAACAGCCCCAATAACGTGATATTTTCCATCAACTCTGAGAATCCAAGAACGCATCGCTCAAAGTTTGTTATCAACAGAACTAAGGACTCAAAATGATTAGGGGAACCAATATTTTGTTAAAATCAGAATCAAAGATTGATTTCCATTGCAAGGTTCTCTACAGAGTTACAAAACTAGGACACTAGCTAGTTCACGCAGTTAAAATGGCAATCCGCATCTGCTAAGATTGCTTACTAAGCTCTCATCAGCATCCTTGGAAAAATGTGTTCATAATTGGGAGGCTTAAAATTAGATACAATTTACAAGCCTTCATAATTTCCCAACCTTCAGATTTTCACCAACATTTTTCAGAGACGATGAAGAGGATGATGAAGACAACCTAAAGAGGTTCTTAGCAGCCTTGTCCTTGCTAAATGCCTTTTGTACTTCCTCCTTAAGCTCCATGAAACGCGTCCTCTTTATTTTCTGCTCATCAGGGGTGCCCGTCTCAAGGAAAAACAAATCAGGAAGGTCGTCCTTAATGAACTTATCCAGGACTTCCGAGCAATGAGGAAAATAGGATCTACCTGTACTGACTGCCACAACAGAACAAGAAAGCTTAAAGGGAGAAAATCAATGATAATTTTACCCAGCAGATTCTAAATACTATATACTAGCTCGTGATGTGTGACATCCTTCCAGAGGTCGTGCTTCCTTTGAGAAGCCAAGAGTCACAATAACAGATAAAAGATCATGTCTATGTAAGAGACTAAAAGCAAGCTGCATTTACCTGTTTTCATGAGAGCTTCTAACCTAGAACGGAGTCTTTTGTTCTGCACGGTAGGAGTCTCATTTAAATCAACATCCATCAAATTCCCAGTTGAGCCTTTTAATGAAGAGAGCCCAGAAAATTGGGATGTTGTTTCGGCATGAGCAATGGCCATGGCTACCTTGGCTTCAGTAGGGAATAACAATCGGGCAAATGCCACTGCAATAAATAATGCAATTCAGATATCTAATCAGTAAAAGTCAAAGATATCATGTCAGAGACTCAAGGCACACAACCAATCAAAAGAAGAAATATGAAAGGCAAAAGGTTGAAGTTCATGTGTTAATATAAGAAGACTACATATCTACACCCAGCAATTACCAACTGTAAAGAGATGCGTTTGCAAACAAGCTATTCATTTTGCAAGACACTCATTGATATATGACATAGGAAGAGTAGTGGATCAAAACAAAAATGTCAAAGGACCAAAAGTATTCACCACTGATATGAAGCTCAAAAATTAACTTGTACAAATATATATATATATATATATATCTCCTTTCGATAGATAACACTTTGGTCCAGGAAAATTTGTTCTTCATTTATCAAAGCAATCACTAAAACGTATAACCAGCAACAAGAGAGTAATTACGACCACATAAAAGGTAGAAAAGTATTTCATTGATTTAAGCTCATAATCCAATAATTCAGTTTCCTTCTCGGGGAAAGAGAACCCTAAAGAGTTTATGAGTTGAGAATGTCTTAGAAATGATCTTAGAAATGTCACCTCTGTTCTCCAGGTTCAGCAATTGCATGTGCAGGTCATCAGGCATTATTTGAGAAGATATAGACGCATCCACAGCCATCGGATTCCTCTGCATTTCTCTCTCTAGAACATCAATGCATATCCGGTCTTTGTTTGCTTCTTCTCCCCTCTCTGTTTTTGAATGATAATCCTTTGCCCTCGTCAACCTCCGGCAAATGCTGACAGCACTCTCACCATCTAATGTCAGCTCTGACACACGAGCTCCTTTAGTCAGAAGCAATACTATAATTGATGGCTCTTTGCGCATCACAGCAATGTGAAGTACTGTATAACCCCGAGAATTCCGGAGGTTAACATCAACCAGACCCAGACCAATCACTTCAGTCACAACCTTAGGATCGCAGTAAGCTGCAGCATAATGGAGAGCATTGGCTTCATCTAAGGTTATATCAGACTCACTTAAAAGAAGTTTCACAAGTTCAACATCATCTGAGTCCAACGCCTTATGTATTCTCCTGATTCTCTTTTCACGCAAGGGGTCCACTGCCGCAATGTTGGGTTCACAGTCTTGCTGAGAATTGTGGCGAATAATTTTAATTTTCTCCACAACCTCATCAGGAAGTTCCTTCTCAAGAGAGATGTTATCAAGATCTGATCGTGCCACTCTCTCAATGCACTGATCAATGAGCTGACTCAACTTACAATGGAAACCAACCACGAGGATTGGGATGACATCATCTGCCAGGGCTTTCCCAACAAAATTAATAAGCCGTCGCTGCCGATACATAGATAACAAAATCAGAACAATCTTTCTTAACATTCCAAAAACAAGTTGGATGGATCATGCTGACCGCAAAAGAAAACATAAATTTGACTAATTTCTTAATATGGTATCAATTTTGACCAGAAATTTAGAGTAACAGAACACCAACCTGAAGAATTGAAACCAAATCCGGCATTTGGAAAACGGAAGATGCATACATCAATTCCACAGCAAAATTAATTGCTGGCCCGCATGCGTCATGGGCACATATACTGTGAGCGCAAGTTGAAACCTCGATGGGAAAAGGTTTCAGCTTTCCAGTATACACATAGCTCAAGAAAACCAAGAAAGCTTCATACCCAACATTTCCATAAGGCAGCAAATCGCTCATACAGTACTTTGGTTTACCTTCTTTCTCGGAAGACCCATTTGCGCGCTTGAATAGCTCGCCGAAAAAGCTACTTCTGGAAGCCAATATGCATCTGTAAACACCCACAGATTTTCCCTCAACGATGATATCGGCATCACTGTAATCAGAGCTAGAGTCAACCAAGAGCAGCTGCTCCAAATTGGAACTGAGCTTGGTCAAACTGATGACTTCAAGGCTAGGCACAGGTTCGCAGCCAGAGGAGGAAGATGGGTTGTTGTGGGTTTGTGAAGCGTTTGGTATATGGGAAGATGAGGTGAAGGTCAAAGAGGATGAAGGTTCAGCTGAATAATTAGCCATTAAGCTAAGCTAGAATCTAGATGGATCAACTTCAAGATGAAGCACATAATAATCCAGTGCTCACCAACAGTCAACGTTGTTTTTTAGTGATATTTCAACTTGACTCACGTGATTTCACTATTTTTTTATTCAAAAATAAATATGCTCTTTTGTTTTTTCGTTGGAAAAAAAAAATAAGCATGCTCATGGCAAACAAAAGTTATAACTATAATAAATTAAAGTTCTATGCTTGTATTAAAAATAAATAAAATTTTAATTTCTTCTAAGGTAACACAAAAGTTATATTATAAAGTCTAAATTAAAATTTTCATCCAATGAAACTATAGCTTATATTGGCAAAAAAAAATTATCATCCAATCAGAGTAACCAAAGACCCTTGTGTGCATGTCGACATTAACTTGTAGCTCAAGTGATTGAACACAGCATGCCTTCTTTTCCCATTTATACTTGGAAAAAGAGTTGTGAAACCTCAAAGCATACCTTCAGTTCCAGAATGTATCAGATTAGTAGGCTTTCTATGATTGAAGCAGAAATGTAAGTTGTATCATTGTTTCATTATTCTGTTCTTATTATTTCTTACATAGGCAATTCTCTCTCATTTCTGTACGTCTCATATGAAGAACCCAGAAAATCATCTCTCTGCTCATAAGCAAAGTTGAGAGCATTCTGCAACTTAATTTTTAGGCCGAATGATAACACCCTTGATAACAAGTCCTCTCCTCCATTTCCCACTATCATATTCATACATCGAAAACTCCATGTCCCCAGGTATTTCCGGTGATGCTCTAAACTCGCCAACCGAAATCTCTATCCATTGCTCTCTCGGGATTTGCTTCAATTTAACTTCATGCCATTGTTTGCTACCATCTGGAAGAGTGAGTCTGACATTCACTGGAACATCCCATCCTTCAGCTGAAGCTTTCAAACGCAACTTCATACAGAGTTCCTGGTGACAGCTTTGTAGTCTCAAATTGTCCATGCGCTTCTAGCCAACATTCATTAATCATTTCAGCAGCATCAATGACGACACCACTGCAATGAAACCTGAGTTAGGATTGAGAGTACTGATAGCATTTTATGATAATTATTAAATTATTATTATTATTTGTATATATTGCTTTTATCTGTTTCAACTTCAATAGGACTGGAGAAAATGAGAAAACCAATAAGTTATGTATTAAAGTTTTTGGTACCTGGTTTCTTGCAGGGAGGGCCAGAGCCAGTTACGATCGTCTTCAGCCCAGGAGATCGAGAGATCCCTTGCATACACCATAAAGCAGTTGTTGGACTTCTTGTCAACCCAATACTTCTGCAATAACAGAATAATGACATAACCAAAGATGGTTGGTTTCTAAGTTCACTTACAACTACAAGTTTCCCTTCTTTAAATCAAATTAAAAGCCCAATATATTTTGATTTGGAGCTGAATTTCGGCACCAACTGGAATATCACATTTCACAAAACTAAATCATCTGAGCATAATGTTTGAATTTCTGATGCTGGGCTTACCTTTCTCTTTTGGTTTAAGGTTGTTCCAGCACGGAGCTGTTCAAGGAGTTTTTCCACTGAGGATTTGTTGATGGGTGAGTCAGCTTGTCTCAAAATAGCTTCATAGTTGTGTGGAAGCGGAGGTGGGGGAGGAGGCGGAGGTGGGGGAGGAGGCGGAGGTGGGGGAGGAGGCGGCGGTGGGGGAGGAGGCGGAGGTGGGGGAGGAGGCGGCGGTGGGGGAGGAGGTGGAGGTGGGGGAGGAGGCGGCGGTGGGGGAGGAGGCGGAGGTGGGGGAGGAGGAGGCGGTGGGGGAGGAGGCGGCGGTGGGGGAGGACTTGAGAACAGATTGCCCATCTCTTCAATACACTTATTCCATCCAATGCTTAGTTTTTACTTATATAGATAGAAAAACAAGGCTTGGTTGGTCATTTACATGGCATGCATATAAACCTATGATTTTCATATCGTTTGGATGAGGATGAAGGTGCTTGCTACCCAAGAAAGATGTCCTGTGAACTTTTAAATTTTTTCTTTAGTTGTCAGTTTCTCATGCATGCTGATGTCAAGCATGAATTAGCAACCACTGGGTTGGAAAACACCTTGGAATATCAGAAAATGTCTTTATTCCATATGGTAAACTTTTGTTTCTTTATCATATATATTCCATTCTGCAGAAAAAAGGAAAGGGATTTTATTCTAAGATATAAATATTCCTTTTTATAAAGTAATATTTGTAAGTGGTCACATGATCATCTTGATTTGGGACAATCGATCAAAAGCTCCCTTTACTGGTTTGAACTTGTACATTATATTTGAAGGCCTTTTCCTTCATATCCACTGGAATTGATATTGAAGAATATTGAGCAACCTTCATGCAGGCTTTATGAGTCTGAGGAAGAAAAATTTTAAAATGTTGCCGATGAATCGGTAGGAATTATTTGAATGGAAAGCACCTTGGTATATATGTATAAATTAGAGCTGGGCAAATCACACCGAAAACCGGCCAAACCGGCCGAACCAAACCGGTCGGTCCGGTTTGGTGTGGTTTTCTTCTTTGTTTTTTGGTCAACGGCGCATAAACTGGACCGAACCGGCCTTCACGTTCGGTGGCCGGTCTGAAATTTTGAAAACCGTCGGTGAACCGGACCGAACCGGGTATATTGAATTATATATAATTAAATTTTATAATACACGTGGCTGTTTTCTATTGCATTATAATTTTTATTCTGTGCACTTGTGCACAGCATATCCAAGCCATGTTAAAACTGAATTTAGGTCGATCAGATTCATCCCCAATTCTTCACGTGCGAACTCATCCATCTCTCCTCCCCTTTGCCTCTTCAACGTCGCCTCAGCCTCACCCCTCAACGTCGCATCGTCACCACCGCTCACCATCGACTTGGCGCCGTCGCATCGTCGGCGGCGCCTCTTCTTCATAGCCTGACTTCAGCACGCACCACCCTCTCATCTTTCAGTCTCTCTGTCTCTCATCTCTACGTCTCTCATCTCTGACTCTGAGTCTGTCATCACTCATTCTACTCTCTCATCTCATTTTTCAGACAAGGTTTCTCTCTGCAAAGGTTAGTGGGTTCCTCAACAATTTCTTTTTTTGTTTTCTGATTTTTGTTTATGTTATAAACCCTAATTATTGGGGGTTTTGGTATAGACCTAATTTTTGTAGTTCTTGCATATGCAGACATTTTATCTAGCAAATTGGAGAGTTTTGAACTGGTGCTTGTGTTGAAAATCAAGGGTAAGTTTCATTTCCTTCCTATATATGTGTTTTGTTTTGTTTGTAAATTGTAACTGCTATAGCCTAGATATCTGTGATTCTGTGGTAGTGAAATTTGAACACATAAAAGCCTCTAATTCAAGACTAGTTTAGCTGTCAATTGTTATCATTGATTAGCTTTATTATTAGATGGAATGGGTTAGTGTACTGTTAAGTATTAAGGATTTAGGGTTTCTGTAAAAGGCTTGATTATGCAGTTTAATTGGGTTATTGTTCAAGTCATGATTATGCAGTTTAATTGATAATATAATTACAATTTACTTTACTTGTATGAAAGTAGTTGTGAATAATTTTAATCTATAGTCAATGGGTTTAATTTACATATAGCTTTGAAAATCTGTTTGGTATGTAAATGTTTATTACATTTGAAGTGTAACATGTTTTGGCATGTTTATGAGTTTGCTTATGAATCTGTTTTTTTATTTTATAGGCCTTAAAAATGTCAAATATGGAAGCTAGTCCTACACCCACAACAGATGATACACCACAAGTAGTTGGGGATGGAGCAGCTACACTCCCTTCACGTCCTCCCACTTTGGGAAAGATCAAGCCTATTAGGAAAGCATCGGAGGTATGGAAACATTTCATTAAGGAACCATTTGAACTAGGGAGTAATATAGGACCTAGAGCTTCTTGTAAGTATTGTCGGGCATCTTATGCATGTGATCCCATAAAAAATGGGACATCTACAATGATGCAACATTTGAGAGATAAGTGTACGGGGGGGTGTCCAATAAGAGAGGAGAACAAACAAAAAGTTCTTGTATTTGACAACAAAGGAGCTGTAGTTGCACATTCATATAGCAAGGAGAGAAGTAGGATTGCTTGTGTGAAGATGATAATACTTGATGAGCTTCCATTTAGGCATGTGGAAGGTGTCGGTTTTAGGCTATTTATGAGAGAGTGTCAACCTAGATTTGATCCACCATCTCGTAGAACAATTGCTAGAGATGTGTGGGATCTTTTTCAAGAAGAAAAGGTAAAAATCAAGAGTGTATTAAATCTAAATTCACAAAGAGTGTCGCTTACCACGGACACTTGGACTTCTTTGCAAAATGTGAACTATATGGCTTTGACAGCCCATTTCATTGATGATAGCTGGAAATTGCATAAGAGAATCATCAATTTCTGTCAAATTACAAATCATAAAGGTGAGGCTATTGGGAGACTTGTGGAGGATTGTTTGCATGATTGGGGAATAGATAAAGTTTTCACTATTACACTTGACAATGCTACGGCTAATGATGGGGCCATTAGGCATATGAAAAGGCAATTAAAACTTTGGGGCACTCTTTTGCTAGATGGTGATTGTTTACATATGAGATGTTGTGCGCATATCCTTAATTTGATAGTTTTTGATGGGTTGAGTGAATTGCATGACTCAATTAAGAGTATTCGCAAAGCTTGTGTATATACAAGGTCGTCCCCATCTAGGTTGGACAAATTTAGGCATTGTTTGGCCTTGCAAAAAATTGACAGCAAAGGTTTATTACCTTTGGAGTGTAAAACAAGGTGGAACTCGGTATATCTTATGTTAGAAGCTGCCTTAAAGTTGCAAAGAGGGTTTGATAGGTTGGAAGAGGAGGCAGCAGACTATGCATCTTACTTTCATCAAAGTGGTGGTGATCGTGATGATGGTATTTCGAAAAAGAAGAAAAGAAAGGTTCAAGAAGGGGAAATCTGCACTGAACAAAAGTTTAAGCCTCCAACCGTTGTGGATTGGGAGTATGCAAGAGCTTTTGTGAAGTTCTTGAAAAGATTTTACGAGGCTACCTTAAAATTTAGTGCATATAAGAAGGTTACTTCCAATATCCCCTTCAATGAGATGCTTTCTATTGTTGATGAGTTGAATGCAATGATTGTAAGTGAAGACATTTTTTTGAAAAAAGTTGCAACTTCAATGAAAAAGAAGTTTGATAAGTATTGGGGTAATATTGAAGAAGTAAATCAAGTTTTGATTGTCGCGGTGGTGCTTGATCCCCGTTACAAAATGGACTATATCCAATACAGCTTTGAGGAGTTAGAAAGTGATGTTTCGAAGGTTACTTTGATGGTAGAAGGGGTGAAGGATCTCTTAATGCGGATGTATGAGGCCTATAAGAAAGAGGAACCAGCAGCTGCCCAATCTACTGCTGAGGCTAATGTAGAAAGTGGAGGGGAGGTAAGAGTTGAATGCAATGATCCAAGACTTAAAAAATTTGCGAGAACAAGAAAAGATAGAGCCGTGGTTCAAATTAAGAATGAGGTGGACAAGTATTTATTAGAGGCAGCTCAAGATCCAGAAATAGCAGACTTTGATTTGCTAGATTGGTGGAGGGAGAACTCTCCAAGATTTCCAGTTCTATCTAAGATTGCAAGGGATGTGTTTGCTGTCCCTGTTTCAAGTGTACCTTCGGAAGCTGCGTTTAGTATGGGAAAAAGGGTTGTGGATCCTTTTAGGGCGTCTTTGACTCCTAAAACAGTTGAGGCCCTTGTTTGCACTAAGGATTGGCTAAGCCAAGTGGCTTTTGACTTCAACAAGCAGCCAAGTGAAGATGAGCTTGAGTTTTATCAAGCTTTGGAGAAAATGGAATCAGGCACTGCTGTTATGTTTTTATTTTTATTTTTATTTTCTGTTTTAACTTTGTATATTTGAATTTTTCTTACATGTTCTTTATTCTTGTAGATATTCAAACTTTGCAACGGAATGGAAATGAACAAATGGCCACTGGCCACTAATGCTTACTGCAAAAAATTAAAGAAAGCCTGAAGAATTGGTTTGCAAAGGGGCTGGACAGTTTGTAAGTAGGTTTATATTGGAGCTCACTTAAATATTTTATATTGGAGCTCTTTTTTGATGATATTGAAGTAGGTTTTTGAACATAACAAGATAGGTTTGTTAATGAAAAGGGCTGGACAGTAGGAAGTTTAGATGTGGAAGCCTTTTTTGATGAGCTCACTTAAATATTTTAGAGTTGGAGCTCTTTTTTGATGAGATTGAAGCAGGTTTTTGAACATAACAAGATAGGTTTGTTAATGAAAAGGGCTGGACAGTAGGAAGTTTAGATGTGGAAGCCTTTTTTGATGAGCTCACTTAAATATTTTAGAGTTGGAGCTCTTTTTTGATGAGATTGAAGTAGGTTTTTGGCAAAAGATAGGTTAGTCAATGAGACAAACCTATCTTTTGCCAAAAACTTTTTGCACTTACAAAGATAGGTTTGTAAACTTTGTACTTTGTACTTCAAAGGTGAATGATGGATGTAATTTGTAAACTTTGTATTTTGTACTTCAAAGGTGAATGATGGATGTAATTTGTAAACTTTGTACTTCAAAGGTGAATGATGGATGTAATTTGTAAACTTTGTATTTTGTACTTCAAAGGTGAATGATGGATAATTTGTAAACTTTGTACTTCAAAGGTGAATGATGGATGTAATTTGTAAACTTTGTATTTTGTATTTTGTACTTCAAAGGTGAATGATGGATGTAATTTGTAAACTTTGTACTTCAAAGGTGAATGATGGATGTAATTTGTAAATGGTGAATATGGTTTACTTTGAAACTTTGGAATGGATGGATGTGAATGATGAATGATGCACATGTTTTCAAGTAGGTTTTGCACCAAACCAAACCAAACCGAACCGATATAACCGGTTAACCGAGATGATCGGTTTCCCACCTCATTGGTTCGGCGCACGGTTTGGATTTTCTCCAAACCGAAGTTCACGGTTCGGCGTACGGTTTGGCCTCATAACCGAACCAAACCAAACCGAGCCCACCCCTAGTATAAATGCCTAAATTCAAGATTCATTACATGGGGAGACAAGTTTCTACTGCTGACTAAAATCCCTGCAGCTGCAGTTGAAAAGGTTGTCACTAAATTCCTCTGTTCTTGTAGCGTCTCAAATACCACAGTGGAACATTCCAAAGAGAGAGGCTTAATCAACCCAACTCATGAACCAAGTTTTAGATGTTCAAAATTAGTTTGTTTAATTAGTCTCACTCAAACTAACTAAATAAATTAGTTGCAATATATTATGTGAGACTTTGAACTTCGATTGACTTGAGTTAATTTGTCACATCTCGGGATCGGCTCTACCGTAGCACGAGATCGGTTCCTCCGTAGCATGATATTGTCCACTTTGGGCCCCCCTTGCCCTCACGGTTTTGTTTCTGGGAACTCACAAGCAACTTCCCAGTTGGTCACTCATTCTGAGATTGCTTTAGCCCCAACTCGCTTAATTTAGGAGTTCCCATGACTCCGAAGCCAATGAGCTCTCAAAAGGCATCGTGCTAGATGGAGGTGGTCATATACATATAAGGCACATCATCCTCTCTCCATTGGATATTATTAGTGAATTGCACAATGAAAGGCATATGGGGCGAGACAAGACATTGCGTAGTCGGTGATCTTATTTTTGGCCAACTTTACAACGTGACGTTACCAGATTTATCGAAGGTTACAGGGTGTGCAAGTTGTCTAAGGGTGCAAGAACTAATGTAAGATTGTATATGTCACGCGTGATAACTTTTCCACATGGCAGTCTATAATTAATTGGGAATAGCGAAATAATTTTATCCCCATTTCATACAAGCTTTTCTGCTATTTTATTCCATGTAAAAAGACCACATATGCTGTAAATGTGGCTCAACTTTTTTTATTCTAAGTCCACTTTTGATTTTATTTATTTACATAAAATAAGAAAATATTAATCAGTTGGCATCTCTAATATTATTGATGTGAATTTAGGCACTTTATAATAGATGGCGAAAAGTCTCTCGAGAGACTCCTCCCCCGGACCAAGTTGAATAATATTATGAGCAGAGGCTTGTAGCTAGGTAACCATCTAATACGAGATCTGACGTTGAAGCTAATCCCATTGAATAATGTATCATTTTCACTTTTTTCATACATGCTATTTGTATCTATTATATTGCTTGACACAGTAAAACTTAAGAAGGAAGTTAAATAAATGAGATCATCCATTTGTTGGCAGCTTGGTCAATTGAGCCATGTTGCCCATCATGGGAAGGAGGTGATCCCTGCTAGAAGCTTGAAGAAAGTGCTATAAGCTTGAAGTGAATGTTGGCTAACACAATTAAAGATTGAAGAATGTTCCAGAAAAACCAAGAAAGTATGCAGCAAGGAATTGTAGAAAAGTCTAAATAAATAAAAATATGTGGCTAGGAGAGATTGTCCAAGTCGGTGGGACTTGGACAATGGCGGCAGCTTAAGTGTATAAACAGATGCAGTCTCTGGTACAAAGCCAAGAGAGAGAAAAGGCCAAATAGCCAGCAGAGAATGAAAAAGGCCAATAGGCCTAGCAAACAATTTCTAGTTGTTGAAGGCCAATAAGCCTAGTTCTCTATAAGGCCTTGTACCCATCTATTGTTGAATAAATAAAATTAGTCTTTCGTTCTCCCATAAAACCCAACATTAAGCTAAGTGATGAGGATATGTGATGACAACTTCTCCTGCTTATGTCTTAAATTACCAGCCATTAAAATTCGAATTGGCCTGGTTCGAATTGAAGCAGAAATGTAAGTTGTATCATTGTTTCATTATTCTGTTCTTATTATTTCTTACATAGGCAATTCTCTCATTTCTGTCTTCATATGAAAAACCCAGAAAATCATATCTCTGCTCATAAGCAAAGTTGAGTATTCTGCAACTTAATTTTTAGGCCGAATGATAACACCCTTGATAACAAGTCCTCTCTTCCATTTCACACTGTCATATTCATACATCGAAAACTCCATGTCCCCAGGTATTTCGGGTGATGCTCTAAACTCGCCAACCGAAATCTCTATCCATTGCTCTCTTGGGATTTCCTTCAACTTAACTTCATGCCATTGTTTGCTACCATCTGGAAGAGTGAGACTGACATTCACTGGAACATCCCATCCTTCAGCTGAATCTTTCAGCTTGACCACAAACGCAACTTCATACAGAGTTCCTGGTGACAGCTTTGTAGTCTCAAATTGTCCGTGCACTTCTAGCCAACATTCATTAATCATTTCAGCAGCATCAATGACGTCACCACTGCAATGAAACCTGAGTTAGGATTGAGAGTACTGATAGCATTTTATGATAATTATTTTATTATTATTATTTGTATATATTGCGTTTCGTCCAAAAAAAAAAAAATTTGTATATATTGCGTTTATCTGTTTCAACTTCAATAGGACTGGAGAAACTGAGAAACCAATAAGTTACGTATTGAAATTTTTGGTACCTGGTTTCTTGCAGGGAGGGCCAGAGCCAGTTACGATCGTCTTCAGCCCAAGAGATCGAGAGATCCCTAGCATATACCATAAAGCAGTTGTTGGACTTCTTGTCAATCCAATACTTCTGCAATAACAGTGATAATGCTAACAATTCATAGTCAACAAAATAATGACATAACCGAGATGGTTGGTTTCTAAGTTCACTTACAAGTTGCCCTCTTTAAATCAAATTAAAAGCCCCATATATTTTGATTTGGAGCTTAATTTCGACACGAACTGGAATATTTCACATTTCACGAGACAAAACTAAATCATCTGAGCATAGTGTTTGAATTTCAGATGCTGGGCTTACCTTTCTGTTTTTGTTTAAGGTTATTCCAGCACGGAGCTGTTCATGGAGGTTTTCCACTGAGGATTTGTTGATGGGTGAGTCAGCATCTCTCAAAATAGCTTCATAGTTGGGTGGAAGCGCCGGTTTGGGTGGAGACTCCGGTTTGGGAGAGGCTCAGGTTTGGGAGGGGGCTCAGGTTTGGGAGGAGGCTCAGGTTTGGGAGGAGGCCGCCGTGGGGTCTCGGTCTCTGACCCATACCCACCTCCCATGTCTTCAATACACTTCTTCCATCCAATGCTTAGTTTTTACTTATATAGATAGAAAAACAAGGCTTGGTTGGTCATTTACATGGCATGCATATAAACCTATGATTTTCATATCATTGTGTACCTCACTAAAGGTTTGGATGAGGATGAAAGTTTTAGCTTGTTACCCAAGAAATATGTCGTGTGAACTTTTACTTTATTTTTCCTTTGGTTGTCAGTTTCTCATGTATGCTGATGTTCAAGCATGAATTAGAAACCAGTGGGTTGGAAAACGCTTTGGAATATCAGAAAATGCCTTTATTCCATATCAGAAAAGGGCGTTCCTCAAATAAAAATTATTTGAGGGATCCCTCAATAAAATGGCACTATATATATATGGGGGCGGATCCATGGCACCATATTTTTTACACAAGTTTTGACACAATTTTTGGGTCATTAGATTACTCCACTTTTAATGGTTAAGATTAAATCAGACATGACAAATAGTTTTAATGTTTTAAATAAACATCATTAATTTTATTTTCTCTCTCATAAAAATAAAATAAAATAATTTTCTCTCTCCTCCCTTTTTTCTTGGAATATCTCTTTTCTTGGTAGTATCATTTTTTACTTGATATTCTAATCTCTCTTCTTTCTCACGCATACCCAAAAAAACCTCCATCTTTTTCCCTCTCTCTCTCTCTCTCTCTCTCTCTCCAGTAACTTGCAAACCAACCGTATGAATTCTTTACTCCATTTTTATTCCATTTTCATTTTTCTTAAAACAAATACATTTTTTTTGTTATTTATTGTGTATGCTCAATGATATACTTAAATATCTATTTCTGGTTGCTGGTGATTGAGAATTTATTGCTAATGTGACATTTTCAGACTTAATAGATTGGATAATGTATGTACTACGATTTATCAGACTTAATAGAATCTCTCTCTACCTCTATCCCCTCCTTTTTATGTGCTTCCGTGGAAATATCTCATGATTTAAAATTGGTTCAGTGCATATAAGTATAGTTCCAATGTGTTACTGCAGCCTGCTATGCCAATATGCTTGAAATCATTGGTAGCCATAGCCTAAACTCTGCAGATTTGGTAACTAGGCGACAATGAGTGATTTTGATCATGCTCATGCCAGACAGATTATACTTGATTTTGATCTTCACTGTTCAAATGCAGATCTCAATAAAAAGGAATGATTCTCAGCTCTGTAACGAAAGATGGAGGTTTTTTTTTTTCTGGTCCCAGGGGGGAGAGAGAGAGAGAGAGAGGGATTAGAGTACCAAGTAAAAAAGGATACTACCAAGAAAAGAGATTACATTTCCAAGAAAAAAGGGAGGAGAGAGAAAATTATTTTATTTTATTTTTATGAGAGAGAAAATAAAATTAATGATTGTTTACTTAAAATATTAAAACTATTTGTCATGTCTATGGAGTAATCTAATGGCCCAAAAATTATATCTAAACTTGTGTAAAAAATATGGTGCCACGGATCCGCCCCTATATATATATATTCCATTCTGCTGAAAAAAAAAGAAAGGACTTTTATTCTAATATATAAATATTCCGATATAAATATTCGTTTTTGTAAAGTAATATTTGTAAGTGGTCATGATCATCTTGATTTACTTGGGACAATCGATCAAAAGCTACCTTTACTGGTTTGAACATGTACATTATATTTGAAGGCCTTTTCCTTCATATCCACTGGAATTGATATTGAAGAATATTAAGCAACCTTCATGCAGGCTTTTTGAGTTTGAGAAAGAAAAATCTTAAAATGTTGCGGATGAATCGGTAGGAATTATTTGAATAGAAAGCACTTTGGTATATATGTATAATGTATAAATGCCTAACTTCAAGATTCATTACATGGGGAGACAAGTTTGCTGACTAAAATCTCTTTTTGGTGGTGAGTTTTCTCTCCCTGCAGTTGAAAAGGTTGTCACTAAATTCCTCTGTTCTTGTAGCGTCTCAAGTACCACAGTGGAACATTCCAAAGAGTAAGGCTTAATAAATTGGTTGCAATATATTATCTGTGAGACTTTGAACTTCGATTGACTTAAGTTAATTGTTCTCATATATTTGTATAGGAAAAGTATATTAGAAACAAAATTGAAGATATCTTCATGCAAACCATTTAGCATTTACCTACATGGACCGTTGGTCCGTTGGAATCGCATTTAAGCATGAGGAATGTCTTAATAACCTATACTAAATAAGTGTGTCTTCACATGTGGGAGTTATATCTTGGTTTAAGAATAAAGTTATGGAGAGTCTTTTCGTCCTTATGAGGAAAAGTAATGGGAAGTGGCATCATATATGCAACAATTTATTTTTGTTCTCAAGTACAAGCATGCCTTGAACCGAGTAGCAGATGCTCTGAGCAGGAGAACAAACTTTTCTTTTCACCATGAAGAACCATGTTTTGGATTTTGATTCTATACGTGACTTGTTATCTACTGATGACCCATACTTTGCTCCTATTTTGCGTGATGTGGAAGCAGGCCTACGCTTTGATTTTATCGTACGTACATGATGGTTTTCTATTTAAAGGGAATCAGTTTTGAATTCCAAATTCTAGTTTGCGTTTGAATATTATTAGTGAATTGCACAATTAAGGGGATATGGGGCGAGACAAGACATTGCGCAGTCGATGATCTTATTTTTAGCCAACTTCTACGTTACTAGATTTATGGAAGGTTATAGGGTGTGCAACTTGTCTAAAGGTGCAAGAACTAATGCAAGATTGTATATGCCATTGCCAGTCCCTGATCAATCATGGGTACATGTCAGTATGGACTTTGTCTTGGGGCTTCCTCATATTCAATGAGGTATGGATTCTATTTATGTGGACATTCATTGAATTCCCAAAATGGCCCATTTTATGAGAAATACTTGTGTGAAATAGGGATAATATTATTTTGCTATATTCGGCACGTCACAACAATGCCACACGTGATAATTTTTCCATGTGGCAGTCTATAATTAGTTGTGAATAGCAAAATAATGTTATTCCCGTTTCATACAAGCTTTTCTGCCATTTTATTCCATGTAAAAAGACCACATATGCTGTAAATGTGGCTCAACTTTTTTTATTCTAAGTCCACTTCTGATTTTATTTATTTACATAAAATAAGAAAATATTAATCAGTTGACGTCTCTAATATTATTGAAGTGAATTTAAGCACCTCGAGTGACTCCTCCCCCGGACCAAGTTGAATAATATTATGAGTAGAGGCTTGTAGTTAGGTAACCATCTACTACGATCTGACGTTGAAGCTAATCCCACTGAATAAAGTATCATTTTCACTTTCTTCATATATGCTTTGTTTGTAATGAAGAGTGTGTTGGACTCTTGCTATTTGTATCTATTATATTGCTTGACACATTAAACTTAAGAAGGAAAGGAAAATAAATGAGATCATCCATTTGTTGGCAGCTTGGTCAATTGAGCCATGTTGCTCATCATGGGCAGCATCAGTTTTTCTTAAAATAAAACTGGCTTTTGTTAAGTTTGTACGTGTGTTGTGAAATCTTGAGAAAATTTGAGAAGGTTTCAACTTTCAGGTGCTGAGGGAGTTAGATATATCAACTTCTTGTTAGAATGTGGTTGTGGGAATGATATTGGTGATGAAAACCTGACAGATGAAATGAAACTGAAAATGGGCTAATAGTGGTGGAACCAAATTAAGCTAAGTGATGATGATATGTGATGACAGCTGCTCCTGCTTATGTCTTAAATTACCAGCCAGTAAAATTCGAATTGGCCTGGTTCTAATTGAAGCAGAAATGTAAGCTGTATCATTGTTTCATTATTCTGTTCTTATTATTTCTTACATAGGCAATTCTCTCAGATCTGTCTTCATATGAAAAACCCAGAAAATCATATCTCTGCTCATAAGCAAAGCTGAGTATTCTGCAACTTAATTTTTAGGCCGAATGATAACACCCTTGATAACAAGTCCTCTATTCCATTTCCCACTATCATATTCATACATCGAAAACTCCATGTCCCCAGGTATTTCGGGTGATGCTCTAAACTCGCCAACCAAAATCTCTTTCCATTGCTCTCTTGGGATTTCCTTCAACTTAACTTCATGCCATTGTTTGCTGCCATCTGGAAGAGTGAGACTGACATTCACTGGAACATCCCATCCATCAGCTGAAGCTTTCAACTTGACCACAAACGCAACTTCATACAGAGTTCCTGGTGACAGCTTTGTAGTCTCAAATTGTCCATGCACTTCTAGCCAACATTCATTAATCATTTCAGCAGCATCAATGACGACACCACTGCAATGAAACCTGAGTTAGGATTGAGAGTACTGATAGCTTTATGATTATTATTTTTTTGTATATATTGCGTTTATCTGTTTCAACTTCAATAGGACTGGAGAAACTGAGAAACCAATAAGTTATGTATTGAAGTTTTTGGTACCTGGTTTCTTGCAGGGAGGGCCAGAGCCAGTTACGATCGTCTTCAGCCCAGGAGATCGAGAGATCCCTTGCATACACCATAAAGCAGTTGTTGGACTTCTTGTCAACCCAATACTTCTGCAATAACAGAATAATGACATAACCAAAGATGGTTGGTTTCTAAGTTCACTTACAACTACAAGTTGTCCTTCTTTAAATCAAATTAAAAGCCCCATATATTTTGATTTGGAGCTGAATTTCGGCATGAACTGGAATATCACATTTCACAAAACTAAATCATCTGAGCATAGTGTTTGAATTTCAGATGCTGGGCTTACCTTTCTCTTTTGGTTTAAGGTTATTCCGGCACGGAGCTTTTCAAGGAGGTTTTCCACTGAGGATTTGTTGATGGGTGAGTCAGCATCTCTCAAAATAGCTTCATAGTTGTGTGGAAGCAGAGGTGGGGGAGGGGGCGGTGGGGGAGGGGGCGGTGAGGGACGAGGAGGCGGTGGGGGAGGGGGAGGCGGTGGGGGAGGAGGAGGCGGTGGGGGAGGAGGTGGTGGGGGAGGAGGAGGCGGTGGGGGAGGGGGCGGTGGGGGAGGAGGCGGCGGTGGTGGGGGCGGAGGTGGTGGTGGTGGGGGAGGAGGCCGCGGTGGGGAAGGACTCCTCCGTCGTTTTGAGGACCGACCGCCCATCTCTTCAATACACTACTTCCATCCAATGCTTAGTTTTTACTTATACCGAGAGAAAAACAAGGCTTGGTTGGTCATTTACATGGCATGCATATAAACCTATGATTTTCATTTCATTGTGTGAGGATGAAGGTGCTTGCTACCCAAGAAAGATGTCCTGTGAACTTAATTTTTTTTTTTTTCTTTAGTTCAGTTTCTCATGCTGATGTCAAGCATGAATTAGCAACCACTGGGTTGGAAAATACTTTGGAATATCAGAAAATACCTTTATTCCATATGGTAAACTTTTGTTTCTTTATCATATATATATATATATATATTCCATTCTGCAGAAAAAAAAAAAAAAAAGGAAAGGGATTTTATTCTAAGATATAAATATTCGTTTTTATAAAGTAATATTTGTAAGTGGTCAACTTGGGACAATCGATCAAAAGCTCCCTTTACTGGTTTGAACTTGTACATTATATTTGAATGCCTTTTCCTTCATATCCACTGGAATTGATATTGAAGAATATTGAGCAACCTTCATGCAGTGCAGGCTTTATGAGTCTGAGAAAGAAAAATCTTAAAATGTTGCCGATGAATCGGTAGGAATTATTTGAATAGAAAGCACTTTGGTATATATGTATAAATGCCTAAATTCAAGATTCATTATGGCTTGTATTAGAAATAAATAAAAATTTGATTTCATCTAATGTAACACAAAAGTTATAATATACAGTCTAAATTAAAAAATTCATTCAATCAAACTATCGTTTGTATTAAAAAAAAAAAAAAAAATTCATCCAAAAGACCCTTGTGCGCATCTCTACATCAACTTGTAGGTGAAGTGTTTGAATGAACACAAGCTGACGCCTCCATGCTCACTGACACTGTATTAAGCATTTCTCTGTAAATTCATTAATGTGAACTTCTGTTCGTATTCTGCTTTGTTTGGTGATAATCTTTCATTTTCCAATAGCGAGTTGGTTTTCATGTACAAGGAAACTTGTACATACCTTCTCAACACGTGTCACTTACCCAAATCGACTAATCTGCGGCTATCAAATACCACATACAAGAAAGGCAAAGGTGAATTTCATTGATCAAATATCCCAACCATCCAGAACCACATCCTCTACAGAATTACAAAACTAGGATACTTGCTAGTTCGTGTAGTTAACAGGGCAATTCGCATCTGCCAAGATTTTACTGATAAGAAAAGCCAAAACTTACTAAGCTTTTGACAGTAACCTTGAAACAAACAAAAAAAATTTGTTCGTACTCAGAAGGCTTAATAGATACAATTTACATGCCCTCACAATTTCCTAACTTTTTGAGTTGCACCAAGTTTTTTCGGAGACGACGTGGAGGATGATGAAGACAACCCAGAGAGGTTCAACTCAGCCTTGTCCTTGTTAAAGGCCTTGTGTACTTCCTCCTTAAGCTCCATGAAACGCATCCTCTTTATTTTCTGCTCGTCAGAGGTGCCCATCTCAAGGTAGAACAAATCAGGAAGGTCGTCCTCAATGAACTTATCCAGGACTTCCGAGCAATGAGGGAAATAGCATCTACCCAAATTGACTGCCACAATATGACAAGGCTCAGAAGAGAATAACTATGATAGTATGAACTTTTTATTCTTTCGACCAAGACGTGGCTAATTTTAAGTCTTGCTAACTTGGATATGAATTCTAATAACCATAAGTTCACTGAAAAAAAGAAGAATCAACCAACACTCTGCAATTCAACCAGAATATAGATAAAAGCATGCATTTACCTGTTTTCATTAGGGCTTCCAACCTAGAATGGAGTCTTTTGTTCTGCACAGTGGGAGTCTCATTTAAATCAACCTCCATCAAATTCCCACTTGAGCCTTTCGATGGAGAGCGCCCAGCAAACTCAGAGGTTGTCTCAGCATGGGCAATGACCATAGCTAGCTTGGCTTCAGCCGGGAATAACAATCGTGCAAATGCCACTGCAATAAATAATTCAATTTAGGTCTTATCTAACAAGTGAAAGATATCATTTCATAGACTCAGAGGCACACTAAACCAATCAAAAGAAGAAATACGAAAGGAAAAAGGTTGAAATTCAGAAGGCTACATGTCTACACCCAAAGTCTAAAGAGATGACTTTGCAAACTAGAATGGAAAGAATATAATAGCCTGGATAAAGCTATATGTTTTATGTCAACCACGCATTGATATATGCCATAGGAAGGGTAATGGACCGAAGCAAAAATATATACGTGCCCTTGACATGAGGCTCAATAATTAACTTGTACCATGAAGATAACAAGAGGGTATATACCTCCTTTTGGTAGATAGCACTCCGGTGCACGAAAAATATAACTTGCAACAAGAGAGTTAATAAAAGAGAAAAGAAACAATTCATTGGTTTAAGATCTCAAAGCAAATATTATGTTTCCTTCCTGGGAGAAAAAAAAAACAGAAGAGTTTCTGGAGAAAAAACCTAGTGACTATCACCTGCCACTATGCCTTTACTAATCAATTGGGAAGGTCTTAGAAATGTTACCTCTATTCTCCAGGTTCAGCAATTTCATGTGCAGATCATCAGGCATTATTTGGGAAGATATTGATGTAACTCCAGCCATCGGATTCCTACGCATTTCCCTCTCTAGAACATCAATGCATATTCGGTCCTTGTTTGCTTCTTGCCCCTGCTCTGTTTTTGAATGATAATCCTTTGGCCTTGTCAACCTCCGGCAAATACTAACAGCACTCTGACCATCTGATGTCAGCTCTGATGCACGAGCTCCTTTAGTCAGAAGCAATACTATAATTGATGGCTCTTTGCGCATCACAGCAATGTGAAGTACTGTGTAACCCCGAGAATTCCGGAGGTTAACATCAGCTAGACCCAGACCAAGCACTTCAGTCACAACCTTAGGATCACAGTAAGCCGCAGCATAATGGAGAGCATTGGCTTCATCTAAGGTTATAGCAGACTCTTTTAAAAGAAGTTTCACAAGTTCAACATCATCTGAGTCCAATGCCTTATGTATTCTCCTGATTCTCTTTTCATGCAAAGGGTCCACTGCTGGCATGTTTGGGTCACTGTCTTGCTGAGAATTGCGGCGAAGAATTTTAATTTTCTCAATAACCTCATCAGGAAGTCCCTTCTCAAGAGAGATGCTATCAATATCCGATCGTGCCACTCTCTCTATACACTGAGTGATGAGCTGACTCAACTGACAATGGAAAGCAACTACAAGGATTGGGATAACATCGTCTGCCAGAGCTTTCCCAACAAAATTAAGAAGGCGTCGCTGCCAATACATAGATAACCAAATCAGAACAATTCCATTTTTCTTATCAAATAAATGAGCAATCTATCTTAACATTCTATAAACAAGTTGGATAGAAATTGACTGCAAGAAAAAATAGGACTAAATTTACAAAACCATGTTTCATAAAAAGCCACCAAAACAACATTATACCCCTACCACTACATTAATGTAAGCTTGAAGGGAAAAATTGGTTTATTAAGTGATATATAGATGTTGAAGGATTAATGGTACCAGGTACATGAGATGATAACAATTCGTGGGGTGACATCAATTACTTTAGTTTAACTAGCATGCCCCAGAAAATAAAGGTAAAAAAGAACATTAATTCTTTTCAAAACTGCTCTACACTTTTGTAGCCAATAACTCAAAAAATAAAGTCAAGCAGTTTAAACCATTAGAAATTTGTGGGGTGACTTCAAGCACCTCATCCACTACAATGGTTCAACCATTAGTAACAACAGAAATCAATAAAAAGAAAGGGACCTTCACTCATGCCCAGCTCCACAGAAATCATGAACTCTAGAGTTGACTGATGGCTTAATGTGATAAAAATCTTGATCAGAAATTCAAAATAACAGAACACCAACCTGGAATATCGAAACCAGATCAGGCATTTGGAAAATGGAAGAAGCGTACATCAACTCCACGACGAAATTAATAGCAGGTCTACACGCGTCATGGGCACATACATTGTGAACACAGGTTGACACCTCCATGGGAGAAGGCTTCAACTTTCCAGTATACACATAGCTCAAAAAAACCAAGAAGGCTTCATATCCAACATCGCCATAAGGCAGCAAATCACTCATGCAGTACTTTGGTCTGCTTTCCTTCCCAGAAGACCCCTTTTTTTGCTTGAATAGATCGCAGAAAAAACTACTCCTAGAAGCCAATATACATCGGTGAACGCCAACAGAAATCCCCTCAACTATGATATCAGCATCACTATAATCACAGCCAGAATCAACCAAGAGCTGCTCCAAATTAGAACTAAGCTTGCTCAAACTGATGACTTCAAGACTAGGCACGGATTCAGAACCAAAGGAAGAAAAGTTGTGGCTTATTGAACCATTTGATATATGGGATGATGAAGTAAAGCTTAAAGAGGATGATGGTTCAGATGAATTAGCCATTAATCTACTTCAGACCTATAGGTGGAGCCTAGGATGTATCAGCGTCAAGCTTAATCACATAACCCATTGATTGAAGATATTAACATCTAAACTAGCTATAGCCCTTGAAGAATAAGACCCCAAACGCTGTCTAATTCTAAGAACACAAGCTCTTGTGATCCTGATGATTGATATGGTAAAGACTTATAAGAGAAAGTGTTTTGAAGAAAGGAAAAAGTAAGAGAAACAGAGTACTAAAAATAAACTAAACAAAAGGGAAAGATCCAATATGATGACAAATTATAAATTTACAATTTTTAACACTCAAGAAATATAAAACTATCACAAATTGGGACTTTTACTCTTCAATTTTGAAAGGTTGGAATCATTGAAATGACATAAACATAATACACGAATTTGAGCTGAATAGCAAGACCTACTATCTCAAACTGAGATAAGTTTGTTATGACAAATGCCTAAACACTGACTGACCACAACACCACTAAAAAAAAAAGTTGGTTCAAAATTGCTATGCTCAAGCTTCCAAAGTGGAATTACAGACAAAATCTACAGAACTAGATTAAGGAAGGTAAAGATCTACTAGTAACAGTAAAAACCAAATTGGGCATCCACTATATTCTATGTTGTATTTTTAATACTGTCTAACAGAACATACTACAGATTCAACAAAAGAGATGTATGAAAATTAATCAAATCTCACCTGATTTTCAAAACCCTGATGAAGATAACAAGTTAAAACCAAAGAAGGACGTATCTTAGGACAATTGTGACAAAAACCCAAAATTTCCCACAAGAAAAAGAAGCAAACTTTCAACCATATCAACCACTCAGATATACCACATCCCAAGATTGACGACAAAGAGGAAAGAGGACAACAACAGAGAGATGGGATGCAAAAGGGTACGAGTCATATCCAAGTCCGAATGAGGCTCCGAAATTTCATTTTTCGTTTTCAAAGCAACAGAGTCAGAGAACAGAGAGAGAGAGAGGTTTGAGAGACAGAGAGAGAGAGTTTGAGAGTAAGAAGAAGGAGAGAAATTTCGTTAGAGGAGATGAAGTCGCTTTGGTGACGATTGAGATGGCATCAGCGATCCCAGCTGGGCTAGGGTGACGCAGACGATGTCGTCAGCCAGTTGTTGTAACTTGTAAATTAGTGAAGTTGTTTTCTTTTTCTCTGCAATTTGCACTGTGGGAAAATGGGAAAACCATCATCCAGATACGGTAGTTTATTGCTTCTTTTATAAATTGGGTGAGAAAGAGAGAGGGACAAAAGGCCAAAGACAGATTTGGTTGTCGGCGCCGGACCAATGAATCAAAAGCAAAGATGTCACATTTCTATTTAAAATAGCAAAGGATAAGCCACAGCAATTCTTGACTGCTTCCATGAAAATAGTGTGAAAACTCTTGAAAGCATGGTGCCTTGGGCTTAAGCATCCCAATTTTGAGAACTTTCCAGTTTTATTTCTTCTTTACCAAAACATAAACATGTACAATTGAATTGCACATGTGTAAGTGTATGTAATGATGTTATTGGGCCACATTAAGCTGTAAAAGATGAGAAAATCTTATCTAGTCAATACCCAAGCATTGCATCTCTTTTTCTTTTCCAAGTTTTGAATGGCGTAAGTCATGAAATTACCATCATTGCTACGTTATCCCATAAAATATCTCACACATAGAAATGTTCTCTATGAAATCACTATCGTGGTTACTTCATGGGGCTACATTATCTTATAATATGAGTACTCTTATATACAGTGGCGGACCTATTAAGGCGTAAAAAGGTGCAGCATCACCTTCCTTTGCTAGAAAAATCATTGTAAGTGCTTCAAATTGTCCTTTTGCTCAGTTGGTGGTTGTGCACTCCAGATGTATAGATTACCTTATTTCCATTTCCTTTTACTTTCATTATTTTTATATTACTTCATTACTTAAGTTTACAATGTAAATAAGGAAGTACCCCCCATTTGAATTTAAATAAAATTATTAAAAAATCAAATTTCCACCAAATCAAAATATGAAAAATCAATTTTAATGCAAAATATTATATATATATATATATATATAACTTTTCACCCATTAGTTTGTTAGGGTTTAGTTTTCTCACAGATGCATGCACACTAGGGAAATGCTATATAATTATAGAGCTACCAAGTCAACATGTACTTTAAGTAATATCACTTCTTTGTCTAGCAAAAAAATATATTAGTACAATTATTTGTGGAAGATAGGTATTAAGAGTGATGAATGGCTAGTGTGAAAGGCATCTGTGTGACTTGCATGTAAATCTTCATCATTTGGCCATCATCAACAAACACCACCTCCATGACTTGTTTGGCTAAATGTTTAGCTTTATGAAGCATCTTTTTTATATCATATTTGACCGGTCAATTATTTCACAACATGTGGTTACATGGGATTTATAAAAGGAGCCCACTAAGGCCCATAAAATAATCATCAACAATAGGTTAGCTTTCGGCAAACTAATAAGGTGTCGATCCGGTTAAAGAAGGTGCATGTTGAACCAAGCTAGATATGGACAAGTGGCAGCCTCTCAAGTGATGCCCACAGTCCCACATCAAAACTATAACCAAATGTCACTCACCTCGGACCTCTATAAATAGGGCACGAGTCCCAAAAAGAAAGGTAACAATAACATTCGACTACTTAGCTCTTATGTTGTCCAAATTACTTTTTATTTTGTCTTTAAACTAACTCAAGCATCGAAGAGTCTTCAGCCGATACCACACCGTTACCCAAGATCTTATCATTGCTCTTTATCTTGCAGATCATTCACGGCTGCCGAAAGGCCCACAAGACCGAAAGTGATTATCCATTTTTGGGCATCAACGCATCTATTATTTGCTATTCCAACCTGTTGTTTTAATTTCAGTTGACTAGGACTCTTCTCCCATATATCCCACAAAGTTTTTAATTTCAAACTTAGGCGATATTGGAGATACTTCAGAAAAAATTATGTTTATTTTGTTTATTTCACTTAACTTTTAATTTCTATTGTCCAAATAACTTGGGACCCAAAGTACAGTAAAAATCCTGAATCAGTGTGATTTTTAATAAACTAAAGTAAAAGGGACTAAAATGGAGATAAATCAAGGAGAAGAAATAATGACTCGAAATTCTTTACAATAAAATAGGAGTAAAAATAGGGTAAATTAATTTCTCCTATAGACTTCTAAAGAATTCTCAATTTTTTTTATAAGAAAATTCGGTTTGGTCACATCTCTAGGAGAAATTATAGAATAGTACGGTATTACCATGTCAGCATATGATACTCCCATTCAAAAATTGCCATGTGTCATATTTAAAAGAAAATTAAAACTATTTATACAACTGGAGTTTGACTTCCAATTTTACCCCTTGAATAAAATAAAAAATGAAGAAAATAAAAAATAAAAAATCCTTCAACTGGGAATCCTCCTCCACCCCCAATCTCCGTTTATTTCTCCTTTTCCTTTTCAGCTTCCTCTGCTTTTCTACAATGAAGCTGATCCAGTTTGAGATGCAATACCGCGAGCCTTCTGAATCTGCCGTATCCTGAAGGCATCTCTTGGGAGTGGGTGGCTCATAAAATAATGATTTCAATTAGAAGTCTCTGTGGCTCATGCAAAGACTATGACCTTCCTAACAAATTCACAAAACTAATGCCCAAGTGCATACATAGCCACAGCTACTACAATTTAGTAATGTCAAATCCATGAAACCAGGGCACTTGGGAGAGAGATGGAGGATAGACTGTATAAAAGGAAGATGGATTCAATGATACTGTTTAGTAATGTCAAATCCATGAAACCAGGGCACTTGGGAGAGAGAGATGGAGGGTAGACTGTATAAAAGGAAGATGGATTCAATGATATTGTTGAGAAAAAAAAACAAAAAGAAGAAGACTTCAATTGGCGAAGATAAGGGAAAGAGACGGTGGAGGAGGCAGGATAGGGTTACTGCGGAGATTGACTGGAGTATTCTTTTATTTTATTTTATTTCTAATGTTATTTTAAAGGGTAAAATTGGAAGTCAAAGTCCAGCTGTACAAGTATTTTTAATTTTATTTTAAATGGGACACATGGCAAATTTTGAATGGGAGTATCATATGCTAACGTGATAATATCGTACTATTCTATAATTTCTTCATTTCTAGTGTCTTATTATTATTATTTTTAAATGTCCTCAAATAATTTAAAGACTTTGAACATTGTCTGAATAACGGCTATTATTTGCTTGGCCCAAACCAAAAGCTTATACGGTCTGAATGAACTGAAAACCGTTGGACTAAGGGTTAGTTTGGCATTGCTGTGCTGTGAAAATAATCGCTGTCAGATTTGCTGTGAGAGAAATCAGCTGTGAGAGAAAGCAGTTTGGCGTTTGGTAAAATTTTTGTTAAAAGTGTTGTTGGTATTAATTTTATGCATAATTAGAAAATGATTGCCGCATAATCATTAAATCCAGCGCCTTTTCGAAACTGATTCCTAAATAATCAGAAAATGAAAGCACCTCATTAGCTGCTTTCCCTTATAGCTTTCTCTCACAGCAATTTTTAACAATAAGTGATTTTCTCACAGTTTACCAAACGGGTTGAGCTTCTCAAAATTTTTTAAAAATCACTTATCACCCCAAATAAGCAATGCCAAACTAGCACTAAACCGGTTCAGATAAAGTAAAAATTTGGAGAATTAACAATAGTGAATTGGCAAAGTTGGGCAAAGATGAAGACATGGCAAAAGAGCTAAGCCCAAGAACAAGACAATGGTAGAGAGTAAGAGAGAGGAAGCACATCGAGAAATGAAAGGAGGAGAAGAAAAGACTGTGGAACCATTAAGCCTCCTCCCCATGACTCATGAGCATTATTGACCTCCATTTTTGTCTTTTCTATTTTGTTTCTTCCATTTTTATTATATTATATGGTTTTTTCTTAGTCTATTTACATTAACTTTTGCATGTGACATTGACCATGACTCCATTAAGCCACTGTGCAGCATGTCATGCATTGCAATTATGTTATCAATGTTCCAAGGTCAAACATATATGAATGGTTAGATTTTCACCAAATAATGAGGCACATACATTTTCATGCTATGAGGAGGCTTTGTTTAAGTTTGATTATAGCACCTAAAATCTCATTTGTGGGGGACAAGAAAACATGAATGATTCAAAATCTAAATTTGGGTTAAGGTAACCAAGATGATTGGATTTGTTGTGAAAATAAACCTATCAAATGGGGTATTTATTAAAATAGATCAAACGTGACATTTTTCTATACTAATACTATGTTTCATTTTGAGCTTAGAGTAAAATGAAAATTTTAACACAAAATAATATTGGATATAAGCAATATCAACACAGAATTATAAGCTCTCGTGCAGACTCAACATATCAATCCATAATAGCTCAACTCTCATGTCATCTAAACCTTTCTGATTTTGATGTTTGATTACTAAAAATGTACCTAAATTATGTACTTTACAAATAACTTATTTGAACAGCTGAAATTTGAATTGTGTGTTCCAACTCAATTAAGCAGCTCACAGATTCCAAAATTCAAAATATGCTGCTCTTTCTTGTTGGATTTCTTTTTTGGTGAATTCTTGTTTGATATTTTGATCTTAAAATAAAACAATTTTCATGGAACAACTAAAACCCGGTCCAATTTCAAACCGGTTCAGTGTCCACCCTTAAATTAAAAGGCAGGTCGACGGTTAAAACGTCAAAAAAGAATCAGCCAACACCAGTCTTTGTCCTCATTTCTGTGTTGTTTCTCTTCTATAGCAATAGCTATCTTTTGTATACTTTCTGGTTTTGGGAGAATGTCAGTGAAGCTTTTCACAAACTCGTCTTTGCTTCAAACCCAAATCCAATTATCCACCAAAAAATGTCCTCCTTACAAGAATTGCTCACAGATGAAAGACTAGAACTTGGAAAAAAGTACCAAAAAAGCCCAAAACCAGTGAAACAGAGAGAGAGAGTTGCACCAGATGAATCTATAGCTCTGCTGCCTATATACATCTGCCATGGTCGAAAAAGTTACGACTTTTCCAACCACGAGGCTCAGAAGCCTGCCATGAGAAAAGGGTCGTCTAGAAGGGTGAGTTCTACTTCAGAGAGATCAAATTCCAAGTCACTGGTTTCAGAGAGTTCAAGAACTAATGAGCCTGCCATTGATGAAGTTGCCACCAGAGCTGTGATTTCTGTACTTAGTGGTTGTGCAGGCCGGTATATAAAGGATGAAGCTTTCCGGGAAACAATCTGGGAAAAATGCAGTTGTTGTTTGGTGAGAAAGAAAAAGGATGAGGACAATGAGATGTTTGTAAACTTGGAATTGGGTATTGAAAGCATTAACAAGTTGGTGGAAGATCAATGGTCATCAAATAAGGAATTAAGGAAGAAAACAATAAGGAATTCGATTCGGGTTTTGAGCATTGTTGCTTCCTTAAACTCTAGCAAGTCCAAAAATGGTTCAACATGTGGAACACCCAATTCACATCTCTCTGCTTGTGCTCAGCTCTACTTGGCAATTGCTTACAAGATTGAGAAAAATGACCCAGTTTCGGCTAGGCATTTACTTCAGGTGTTCTGTGATTCACCGGTTTTAGCTCGAACCCATTTGCTTCCTGATCTTTGGGAGCATTTCTTTCTTCCACATCTACTTCATGTGAAGATTTGGTATGCCAAGGAAGCTGATGTTCTTTCAAACTCAGAGGACCCTGAGAGGGAGAAGAAAATGAAAGCCATAACCAAGGTCTATAATGACCAAATGGATATGGGAACTACACAGTTTGCTCTGTACTACAAAGAGTGGCTTAAAGTTGGGGTTGAGGCCCCTCCTCCTGTTCCTCCTAATATACCTTTACCTTCAATATCCAGTTGCAGATCATCAAGAAGGAGATCATCTGATTCTTACACTTCACATTCCTCATTAAACAAAAATTTGTAAGTAACACTAATCCATGGATACATTTTAATCATTTCTTGCAAAACATTCAGAAAGTATATTTAACTTGCAGTTTGTGTTGTAATTGTGTATCTTGTTTCATGATTTCTAAAATCACTAAAGATACCGAGCCGTATTTGGCCCCACGCTTGAACGAAGATCACTAGACCTCCTCTCTGATCGAAATGGAGTTTCTAATGCTACTTGGGGTTTGCATGAGGAGGAGGGAAATCTGTGGGCAGATGAAGATAATTACAACAATCTCAGTTATGTTCATGTGGGTAACTCTGTCTTCATCTCAATTCTCCACCCTTCATTTTTGCAATAATTGAATGTTGCAGTGGAGAATTCACATTATTTCTGACTTTGGCAGAGAGGGGGCAGGACTGGACGAAGGTCATCCAGCCAAAATCATAGAAATCCAAAAACTGAGTTTTGGCCTGAGCCTGAGACGCAGAAATCAGAATATTTTGGATTCTTTAGGTGCCAGAATGGACCAACCGAATGCTTGGTGAACAGGAACCTTATTGTCAAAAGTAATTCAATCCGGAAAGAAGACAATTCCCATCTTCCTTCAAGCAACTTAAGCAGTGCTATTAGCACTATTTACTCCTCGGATAATCTAATGGATTGTGAAATTGCAATTCGTGTAATTACTAAAGCTTGGTTGGACTCACATGGTGATCCTGTCATTGAAGCTGAGTTAGCAAAGGCACCTGTTATCCAGGGAATGCTGGAGGTGTTGTTTGCTTCCACCGACGATGAAATTTTGGAATTAGTCATATCTGTGTTAGCTGAATTTGTAGCGAGAAATGAGATGAACAGACATATTATACTGAATTCAGATCCACAGCTTGAAATTTTCATGAGACTTCTAAGAAGTAGTGGTCTATTTTTGAAAGCTGCCATTCTGCTTTACCTGTTAAAGCCAAAGGCAAAACAGATGATATCAGTTGATTGGGTGGCACTAGTCCTTAGAGTGCTAGAGTTCGGAGATCAGTTGCAGACCCTATTCACGGTTCAATGCAGTCCTCAAGTGGCAGCATTGTACCTCTTGGACCAGCTTCTTACTGGTTTTGATGAAGACAGAAACTTAGAGAATGCTAGACAGGTGGTTTCTCTAGGGGGGTTGAGCCTTCTAGTGACACAAATTGAGAGAGGGGATACTCATGAGAGGAACAATATTGCTTCCATCATTTCGTGTTGCGTTCGAGCTGATGGAAACTGTCGAAACTACTTAGCTGATTTTCTCAACAAGGCTTCTCTTCTTGAACTCATTATACTTGGAAATGGCAGTAATTCTACTGGCTCCGCAGTTGCTTTATTGATCGAAATACTCTGCCTTAGTAGGTATGGATTTATCTTTTTACCTTTTTGAGTCTTCTGGTAATTTTTTTATGTTCTATTTACATTTTGATCAACTAAATGATTCTTCTCAGGCGAAAGAAGATCAATGAAATCCTAGATGGACTGAAAGAAGGATATAGTGGATTTAACACAATGCAAATTTTGTTGGTCCATCTCCAAAGAGCTGCACTTGAAGAACGTCCACTAATTGCAGCCATTTTACTACAGCTTGATCTTATGGTAAATCCATTGTTAGTGTTTATGCATCCTTCTCATAGGAATGGTTGCTTAAAATTTCAACTTTTTTCAACTTTTGGCAACCAAAATGTTCACATAAGTAAATCAATCTTTGCTCTGGACTTTTAATTTATATCTTGAATAGTTCCCATATGGAGTACCAGTTTTGTTGCAGGGAGACCCTTTCAGGAGCAGTGTATATAGAGAAGAAGCCATTGAAGCAATTATAGCAGCTTTAAATTGTCAAACATGTCATGAAAAAGTCCAGGAAAGATCAGCAAGTGCTCTCTTAATGTTGGGAGGCTGGTTTTCTAACACAGGAGAGGCATCAACAGAACATAGGCTTTTACAACAAGCAGGTTTCAGTTATTGGCCAAGGGCTTCATATCACTTCAAAGAAAATGTTACAGATGGTTTTGTACACTCAGTAAGCTTTCTATTACACTAAACCAGCTGAGATTTATCAATCTATGAAGAAAAAAAAAACAAATACTGACAATAATTTTTGTGATCCGAAAATTAGAACGAAGATGGAGAAGCAACAGAAAATTGGCAAAGGAAAGCAGCCATTGTCCTATTCAAAAGTGGCAATAAGAAACTATTGGTGGCTCTTTCAGATTCAATAGCAAATGGCATTCCAAGTTTAGCCCGAGCGAGCCTTGTCACTGTTTCATGGATGAGTAGCTTTCTAAATACAGTTGGAGATGACAATTTGAGGTCCATGGCATGCTCAATTCTTGTGCCTCAGTTGCTAGAATCACTGAATTATGACAAAGATGTAGAGGAAAGAGTACTTGCTTCATACTCATTACTGTGTCTTGCAAAAAGTTCAGGTACATTTTTCCATACAGAAAACCACAAGGGAAGATACAATCATACAAATTTCTAGCAATCCTAAGCTCAATGCTTTGTTTTTCTTGCTTGTTTTGAAATCAAGAATTTAATTAATTTGTTTGTTGCAGCTCATGAATATGTCCCCATGCTCTCATCAGTGGACAAAGAATTGCTCAGCAAACTTAAAAATCTCTCCTTAGTGACATGGACAGCTAATGAGCTTATTTCAATCATCACAAGCAATTAATCAAGGCTTCAATCAGTTTGAGACCTAGAATTTGCTCCACATGAATGAAATACCAGAAAATGAATTGAATCTTCCTTGGAGGCAAGTTTAGCAGTGCTGAGATTGGAGTGTCTCTCTACTGGGTCCCTTTTTTTTTTTTTTTTCTTTTTTTGAGTGTGTGCATGTGTTCCCCATATTTCTTTGTTATGGTTTTCTTTGTTCCATAAATGGCTATTTTTGTATGGTGCAGCATATTTGCGAAAAAAAAAGATTATTTATCCAACCAAGAATGATGAGTACAGAACAGAGCCTGGTATATATATATATTTTTTTTAGGACCCTTCCTAACTAGTATACTAAATTCACAAGCACTACATAGATGCTAAGACTCGAACTCATGACCTTCCCAGGGGAGCAATTGCTCCAAACCACTATGCTAGTGGGTCATTTACAGCTTAGTATAAATTGTCATTTTCCTATTATTGTTCTTTCAAAATTATTTACTAAACCACAAAATTAGTTACATAAGTAGACAAATCAATTCACTAATCTAAGCCATCACCAGATGCAAGTCCCCAAAATTACCAACAACCCAATCTCAACTCTCAACCTGTCATATCCTCCGTTTACCGTCCAAATAGCAAGTTGGCCCATACAGCTATGATTTTATCATTGCGGCCCCACACCACCCACCCCCCCCTCCCCCCAATCCAATCTTTTATCCCAAATGCAACCAATGACAGGAGTCTGGAGTATGTGTGAAATCCTGCAGTTCTTGATAAGTTGCTCTGAAAGCAACCCAAAGAACAAATTCAATTTTGGTTTGTGAATTCATGACACATATATCTTTCTCCCATTGTCCTTATATTATAACAAAGGGCATCTCCAAGTTGAAAGCCAACGGCATAAAAGGCAATGCCAACTAACAGAAACAACAATCTTCCAAGCTTATATGTCTGTAGATAACCTGCACATTTCAGTGGTCCCCCAGCCCCAAGAGGAATTTAATTTCACATATTGGCCAAATCTCAAAAACAATTGAAAAAAAATATGCATTAACTTGCACCACAGTTTCAATTAGATAATCTTTGAACTCCCAAGAATCCAAGGAAAGGACCACAAGTAAAGACACTTCCAATCCAACAGATCTGCAAGCAAAAAAACCAGAGGGAGATCCATGAAAAAGAACCAAACTCTAAAATATTATACTACTTACAGTTTCAAAGGTAAGTACCAAATCTGGTTAGAAATTCTGCATTAGCCTGAAACACCACCCAGCATTCACGGAATGAGTAATACAATAATATCAATGCAACTTGAAATAAGCCAGCTAATAGAATCAATACGTGGTCTTTCTTTCTGATCCAAAAACAACAGCACTGAAGACAAAATATAGACGCTGGACCCTACTTCTGAATCAAAGCCTCCAATCGTATGAATAAAATGGGATGAGAAGAACAGCTTGAAACAAAAATACCCATTCTTAATTAATTGTGTTTTGGATCCAAGAGGAACCCAAACCTCATGAAACATTCAAAGGTATTATTAGCTCATTAGAATCATGTTTTGTTTAAGTTATAATCGTATGATTTTCGAGTTGATCATCGTGTTCGGGTTGACCCAAATGGATGAAGTGAACGGAAAGTTTAACATCAACATTCACTTATTTACAAGTTCTTACTTATTCAATATTTGTACAATAAAAATTCACTTCATCCTAAATATAGTTATCAAATACTAAAAAAAGATTAATCTTATGATTATATAATTACTCTATAATGCATATTAGAAAATTCAAAAATGAATTATATCTTTCATATCAAAATGGTTATTTGCATTAGCGAATTATCGTATTCAAATTTGACTGTCGTGTGCAAAATTGTCACCCCTAGAAACAACACGACACTAAAAAAACCAACAACATAAAGTAATAAAAAATTTATCAACTTCTCAAGAAAAAAATAAAATTTGTATAAAAAAATTTTATGTGTCAAAATATTTACCTTTCACGTCACTATGTGGCACTTTCATAAGTTATGCAAATAAGCATTGCCGAGGTTCAAACAGAGATTCAAACCACAATATTAAATAACATTCAAACTGATATAAAAAGCCTCATATCAAACCACAATATTTTGAAATTCTCAATTCGTACGTCACACACAAGAAAGAAACACAAAGAAACCCAACACTACAAAGACTTACAACTGACTAGATCCTCTGAGAGTAATTGAGAACCCCTTGGGCACACAGAATGTTCAACACACAAACAGCTCAAATTACAATACTTAAATAACACACAGACCATACGCAGTAGAGAAAATGCTGATCATAACATTTCGACACAAAAAAGAAATAAACACCCATTAGATTCACGCACAAACTCCTTTTCAGGAGGTTGGAGTTGCGCCAGGGTTTGCCAAGTTACAGAACCGTATCCTCCATGTTCCACAAAAGAGAGATCACAGGATCATGCTTCCACCTTCATATGAAAAACATTGTGTTTTCCAGGTCAGCATGCAGTTTGTAAAACCTTTTCTCTAGAGAAGCCACTGATAGTGGTGACGATGCTGAGGATGACGATGATGAGGAGGAGGATGCTGAAGCTGGAGACTGTCCCTCCATACACTCATGGTATAATCGCCCTCTATATGCCACAAGGTCAGCATAGTACACCGGTGGGACCAACGATACCGGTTTAGTACACCTTGCAAACGTGAAGCACAAGTCACATATGAGCTTCTGCAATTGGTCAGAAGTAAACCTGTGTTCATCCCAAAGAACACGGTAGCGTGTGGGTTTGCTTGTTCCAAGGGCTCCATAATGACTGCAGAGATAGAAGTCAAACTCAAATGGGTGCACGATTATTGTGTCCACAACAGTTCCCGGTAATACGTTGCCTGTGGAACTACCATCCCTCATACTCTCCGGAAAGAGACGAGTATGGTGCCGTTTCTGGGCAACAATTAGTGTGATGGTTGGATAGTATTTTATACCTCCCAAAGCCCTTTTCAGATCTACTAACTCTTCATTGAGAACCATATCAAACTGGCCCTCACTGACTCCATCACGGAAGACAACAATTTTGTCCGGCTTGACTTTATTCAATTCCTCATATGTTTCAACAAGCTCCAGACACATGTCTCCAAAATTCAATATCTTCTCAGTGCGATGGTACTGGGGTCGGACTCGTGCAGCATAACGATTCACGGCAGGCCAGTTTACAGTGGCAACAACAGCTGCAATTGATGGACTTGTCGTGTTCCGCGCAGCAGGATGATTCACATCAGCCCCCACAAACATATCATGGCCTGCACCCCCAAAGAGGGGAAGCCGATCACTTAGCTCAACATTACTGCCTCCAAGCTTGGCATTGATCTTAAGTGCAAGATTTGAAAGATACTGGTCATTTGCTTTGTTAGCCATATTTGACAAGCAGCACTGCGTCATTATACCAATTTGAGTCTCAGAGATCCACTTCAGATACTTGTAACCAGGATCTCTTCGAGCCATTACACAAACAAGTAACTGTAAATGGCCTTTGCTTTTTTTGTATGCCTGTTCATTAATGCTTTCAAGCAGCTGACGAAGCATCTGAACACTAGTGAATGGTCTCATGGAAGTGGCTTCGTACAAAACAGGCTCTCCCATTCTGATTCCCAGTTTGTTGCACTTTGTGATGAGCTTTGGGATGAATTTGCTAAAATATGAATATGATTTGAATGTATTAGGTTGTCTTTTATTCTTCTCCATAAGGAGGTATATATAGAAGTTTACATATGAGGGTTTTACAAGGAATTAGATATAGTAAAGAATTAGGAAAGTATCTCCTAATTGTACAATGATTTATCACTTATATAAAAAAAATAAGAAAGTAAATCCCTTAATTAATCAAGGAAGTAAATCTCCTTTATTAATTAGGAGACTCACGTCAACACTCCTCCTCAAGTTGGTGCATATATGTCACAAATGCCCAACTTGGTAAGTGAGTCATGAAAAAAACTCTTCCACACTCACAGCATATGCAATATCTAATCTTGGATGACGTATGAAGAGTAGAACCTTTGGTGGTGGTGATAGAAGAAGGAGTCTGAGTTGACCGCATGCTTCTGTGAATCTGCAATAAGATGGTAAATCGTATGGGTTCCTAACATCGCAGCGGAAGAAGATGTGATATGAGAAGGTGAGGAAGGTGATGTGAGAAATTTGATGTAGGAATTGGATTTAAGAGGTATGTGTATATGGATTTGGATAAGGGGAAAAAAATATGAGAAATTTGAGGAAATTTGAGATAAGGGTTTAGGCCCTTTCACATGAGGAATTTGATTTAGGATTTAGGATTTGAATATGAGAAATTTGAAGAAATTTGAGAAATTTGATATAAGGGTATTTGAAGAAATTTGAGATAAGGGTTTAGGCCCTTTGAATATGAGAAATTTGAGATAAGGGTTTAGGCCCTTTGAGAATGAGAAATTTGAGATAAGGGTTTAGGCCCTTTGAATATGAGAAATTTGATACAAGGGTTTAGGCCCTTTCACTTTTTTTTTTCTTTTTTTTTTTCTTTTTTTTTTCTTTTTTTTTTTTTGGTGGAGAGGAGTTTGCCCCTCCTAGTACCACAACCAATTGGCTTAACAAGAGTTGAGTCAAAAGATGTGTTGAGTGATTTTCCATTATTCTTGCGCGGAGCTTTGGAGTGGTCCCACCAATCCGGGTAACCAATCAATTCGTAACAGCCAGCACGAGTATGTTTGCTTCCACCACAGTGAGTGCATTTGCGGTCCGAACGAGAGTTTGTGACTTGAGTCTGAGAAGCACCAGTTGTAGAAGTCGAAGGACCCTGTGGACGTTGGGTGGCTAGGATAGTAGTGTCTGGAGTACTGGTCATCGTCAGTCATTGTTGAGCTTCGCAACGGACATATGCAAAGGTTTGGTCAAGGTCTAATTTAGGTTCTTTGCCCAAGATTTCCCCCGGACTTGATCAAACTGAGGGTCGAGCCCGGCAAGAAACAGTGTTGAGCGGAAGGATAAAAAATATGTGTTTAGGAATTGAAAGGTATGAGGGATATGTGTATGGAGATCTGAATGTGAAGCTGTAAATATGAGAAATTATCTTTTTCACTCCCCCTCCCCCCCCCCCCCCCCTCTTCAAGGGGGGGAGGAGAGCACTTAAATTGTAAGAAGAACGCAAGCACAGGTCACAAGGAACCTGACTCTGATACCATGCTAAAATATGAATATGATTTGAATGTATTAGGTTGTCTTTTATTCTTCTCCATAAGGAGGTATATATAGGAGTTTACATATGAGAGTTTTACAAGGAATTAGATATAGTAAAGAATTAGGAAAGTATCTCCTAATTGTACAATGATTTATCACTTATATAAAAAAATAAGAAAGTAAATCCCTTAATTAATCAAGGAAGTAAATCTCCTTGATTAATTAGGAGACTCACGTCAACAAAATTGATTAGGGTCTAGACAGAATCGATCATAACCGCTGAAGTCAAGTACAGCCCAGCGACTGATTGGTTTTACTTCCACTAGAGACTTCCCAACCATATTCCAATGGCATTTCTCTCGGTCAACTGTTACCGTAGTCATCCTGCCATCAGGATCATAATTAATAATGCAGTTTTTTATGTAGAATTAAGTTAATCAAAATGGTAAAACTATCTCCCTATTCATCTTTAGTTTAAAAAGATATTGATGATTCAATATGCTTAGACACTACAAACACGGAGTTTATCTACAACCAATTTACATGTGCATGCCACAGAGATCTGTACACTTCATTAATTAAGTTAACACCACTACATGTTCATAAATGGCATTAGAGCAGAATACTAGTTCTCAGCCTTCAGAGAAGTGAACTGCCTGCTAACTAAAATCATACACATTAATTGTGTTCCGTGCAAGAGGAACAATGAAGTCATGAAAGCTCAAGTAAACAACAGTGGAAGTTTGATAACAATCAAACTTCACTAGGCAAAAATAAAGGACATAAAATAGCTTACCCACAAGGTCCATCACCAGATTGTACCATGCCACATATCATGTTCTCTCTAACCTTTGGTGAAGCCAATGACATGTCCTTCAGCTTGATAGCTGCATTTCTGTCCAAATTCTCCTTTGGATACCTTTTCCCCTCAACTAAGACACAGAACTCCAGCGGTGTATAGTTCTTCCTACCATTTTTCCCCAAATCCAAACAGGGAATGTTTTTGTGCTGGATCTCCTGGTATTTTTCCCTAAAATAATCAAGCAGCCTAACTTTCTTAGGTGGACACTGGCCATCTCTGTCTACAGCATCAAATGTAATGTCTCCTGCGTTCTTATCAGTCAGCCCCTTGATGATGTACTTTTGCTTGGTTCTAAGGTGAGTCACAGTAACTTCCAATCCCATCAATACATCCACAACCTCTCTCCTAAATCTGTTGAGATTGTTTAAATCAAAGCCCCTGATCCGCGCTCTTGCAGAAAATCTATAACGGGCAGGTGCTTATAAAATGCCAAGACTGAGTAGTCAAGACACAAGGCAGGACCCTGGGAAGTCAGCCTTGTGCTTTGCTGAAACCCTCTAAATGCAGCAATACCATGTCCAAGGTCATCATTTTGATTTGATGTAACGGGGTAAAAGCTTCGCCCAACAGAAACCAAGCACCTACTTGAATTTTCTTTCATCACCAAATCCATACCCTGCAATATATCACGAGGGATAGACAACACGTGGCCACTATAGTACTCCTTCAACTTGCAAAGCTTGAGCTCATTTACCAAATTTATGGTAAATATGTATGAACTGAACCACATGCCTTCTTCCTCAGAAACCTCCACCTTAAATGATCCGGTGGGCAATGGCACTGCACTGAAGATGTTTTTTCCACCATCATATGCAGTACTTGACAAGGGAAAATCCGAAGGATGATCAGAGGATAACTTCTTCCTGATTGCAGAGAGTTCAACTTCGATATTTTCACAGGACGGCCATTTTTAGCAGGCTTCTCTGGCTTGACATCAACATCGTAGTGTCTTATAATACTCTCAGGATTGTACGAGAGATTAAAATGATTAGCACGAAGCCTAGTAGTTCGGATAGATTTTGTGCCTCCATTATCAGGCCGTCTCACAGGGAGTTTTTTGTCTGCTTCATCCAAAGAAGGCGAAGAAAGTGCCTGTTTCGAAATTTCCAGAGATTGCATTCTAGGAACAAGAGTATCTGTGAAGAAAAAAGAGACAAACAAAAGGTGTTATTACCAAGCCTCATTATTTATGTAAATCCAAATGGCTAGACCAACGATAGCTAAAAACTTGACATTTAGGAATAAAAATGCAACGGCTTCATTCACAGTCTATATGATATGATCAGTAGTGCAAATTTCAATTGTATCTCAAAAAGGACCCAGAATAAAGAAAAAAAGTTACCAGGAGTAGGAGAGTTGATCAGGGCTGGAGATACAGCAGGAGAGGCCGCTCTGGGCCCCCATGCAGCCACACGAGGAGTAGGAGAGTTGATCGATGCTGCTGGAGATGCCGGAGAAGCCGCTCTGGGCCCCCACGCAGCCATACCAGGAGGCGTATGAGAGCTGATCGGTGCAGGAGAAGCCTCCTAGCCTAGGCCGCCATGGTCTGGTGGGAGCGGGACTATTCCATGGAGAAGGCCTCCCTTGCTGGCCCCAACTCTCATTCGGTTGTTGTTGATACTGCTGCTGCTGCGGCGGTTGTTGTTGATGGTGGTACTGGGACCTACCACCACCATGACCGCCATAACCACCTCTTCCTCTCTCTCCTCCTCCTCCTACTCCTCCTCCTCCTCCACTTCCTCTGCCGTAGCTACCATAATCACCTCTTTCACCACCATTACTGCTGCCTCTACGTCTTCCTCTGTTTCCACCACCACGTCTTTCCATTGGAGAAATCGGGAGCAAACTCAAAAACGATCGAAGAGAAAATTTGCCTCAAATTCGTACTCTCTCAATTCACAAAAATCAGAAATGAGTCTGATCAAGATGAGAAGTTGGTTCGTTACTTGGCATTCCTTATTTGGGGTGGTAAATGATTTTTTAAAAATTTTGGGAAGCTTAATCCGTTTGGTAAACTATGAGAAAATCACTTATTGTTAAAAATTATTGTGAGAGAAAACAGCTAATGAGGTGCATTTATTTTCTGATTATGCAGAAATTAGTTTCCAAGAGGTGCTAAGTATAATAATTATACGATAATCATTTTCTGATTATACGAGAATCAGTACCAATAACACTTTTAACAAAAAGTTTACCAAATGCTAAACTGTTTTTTCTCACAACTGATTTCTCTCACAGCAAATCTGACAGCGATTATTTTCAAACACAGTAATACCAAACTAGCCCTAATAAAGGGTGTTTGGTGGAATGACGATCTTGTCCCTGCGCGATTGCCTTAGTCACGAAGGAATCAGAAACCCTTTGGCAAAAATAAACTCTCTGTCCCCGCCTTTTTTTTTTTTTTTATAATGCTTCCTAGTTCCCTCCTTAAAAAATACAAAAGAATGGTTCCCTCCTTGCCTGGCTCAACCACCACCACGTGTCTTTTTCAATTCTCAATTCTTTTTAATTTCTTATTTTGCGACCCTTTGTAACTCCTTACAATCCCCCTCCAGCCAAATTTGCCATTAACAATACGGTACACAACTTTTTTATGATTTTTTTTTTCGCTAGTTATGAAGGGAGGAAAAAATTCACATAGAGTAACATGAGAGCTTGAACTCATCATCACTTGAGAGCACAACAAAGAAGCTATTCAACTAACACCTTATGGATTCTTAAAATTTTATTTTAGAGGATATAAACATTTTTGGATCAAGCAAATTTTGAGTGACAGAGAAAAAAAAACACATAATGAAAATACATCAACAGATTTCTGAACACAAAATTAGAATAGTCTCATAATAACCACAGGTGACGATCATGGTCAAGAACAAAAAAGATATATCCCTTCATCACCAATTTTGAGATTAAAAAACACTATTAATTTGTAATTAAGCCACATTACTAGATAAGGCGAATTCCTCCTTAAATTCACACATAAGAAATAAACACCCATTAGATTCACGCACAAACTCCTTTTCAGGAGGTTGGAGTTGCGCCCGGGTTTGCCAAGTTACAAAACCATAACCTTCATGTTCCACAAAAGAGAGATCACGGGATCATGCTTCAACCTTCATACAAAAAACATTATGTTTTCCAGGTCAGCATGCAGTCTGTAAAACCTTTCTCCTAGAGAAGCCACTGATAGTGGTGATGATGCTGAGGATGAGGATGATGAGGAGGAGGATGCTGAAGCTGGAGACTGTCCCTCCATACTCTCATAGTATAATCGCCCTCTATATGCCACAAGGTCAGCATAGTACACCGGTGGGACCAACGAAACTGGTTTAGTACACCTTGCAAATGTGAAGCACAAGTCATATATGAGCTTCTGCAATTGGTCAGAAGTAAACCTGTGTTCATCCCAAAGAACATGGTAGTGTGTGGGTTTGCTTGTTCCAAGGGCTCCATAATGACTGCAGAGATAGAAGTCAAACTCAAATGGGTGCACGATTATTGTGTCCACAACAGTTCCTGGTAATACATTGCCTGTGGAACTACCATCCCTCATACTCTCCGGAAAGAGACGAGTATGGTGCCGTTTCTGGGCAACAATTAGTGTGATGGTTGGATAGTATTTTATACCTCCCAAAGCCATCTTCAGATCCAGTAACTCTTCATTGAGAACCATATCAAACTGGCCCTCACTCACTCCATCACGGAAGACAACAATTTTGTCCGGCTTGACTTTATTCAATCGCTCATATGTTTCAACAAGCTCCAGACACATGTCTCCAAAATTCAATATCTTCTCAATGCGATGGTACTGGGGTCGGACTCGTGCAGCATAACGATTCGCGGCAGGCCAGTTTACAGTGGCAACAACAGCTGCAATTGATGGACTTGTCGTGTTCCGTGCAGCAGGATGATTCACATCAGCCCCCACAAACATAACATGGCCTGCACCCCCAAAAGGGGGAAGCCGATCACTTAGCTCTACATTACTGCCTCCAAGCTTGGCATTGATCTTAAGTGCAAGATTTGAAAGATACTGGTCATTTGCTTTGTTAGCCATATTTGACAAGCAGCACTGCGTCACTATACCAATTTGAGTCTCAGAGATCCACTTCAGATACTTGTAACCAGGATCTCTTCGAGCCATTACACAAACAAGTAATTGTAAATGGCCTTTGCTTTTTTTGTATGCCTGTTCATTAATGCTTTCAAGCAGCTGACGAAGCATCTGAACACTAGTGAATGGTCTCATGGAAGTGGCTTCGTACAAAACAGGCTCTCCCATTCTGATTCCCAGTTTGTTGCACTTTGTGATGAGCTTTGGGATGAACTGATTAGGGTCCAGACAGAATCGATCATAACTGCTGAAGTCAAGTACAGCCCAGCGACTGATTGGTTTTCCTTCCACTAGAGACTTACCAACAAGATTCCAATGGCATTTCTCTCGGTCAACTGTTACCTTAGTCATCCTGCCATCAGAAGAAGGACCCAACTTCAACTCAGGTGGGACAATGACACGCCCTGTTACTGGTGTCATATTCATGTTTACTACAATTCCAAAATTCCCAATGATGCCACCACTGCCAATAACAAAAGAATAAAAATCATAATTAATCACTGCAGTCTTATGCAGAATTAAGCTACTCAAAATGGTAATAATATCACCCTATTAATAAGCATATTTTGTGCATAAAAGATGTTGATATTCAATATGCTTAGATTCACTACAACCACTGAGTTTATCTACAACCCATTTACTTGTGCAAGCTACAGAAACCTATAGACTATCATTAATTAAGTTAATACCATTACATGGGAAACAATTCCACTATCACCAGCATGTTCATAAATAGTATTAGAGCAGAATACTAGTTCTCAGCCTTCAGAGAAGTGAACTGCCTGCTAACTAAAATCATACACACTAATTGTGTTCTGTGCAAGAGGAACAATGAAGTCATGAAAGCTCAAGTAAACAACAGTGGAAGTTTGATAACAGTCAAACTTCACTAGGCAAAAATAAAGGACATAAATTTTCTTACCCACAAGGTCCATCCGCAGATTGTACCATGCCACGTATCATGTTCTCTCTAATCTTGGTGAAGCCAATGACATGTCCTTCAGCTTGATAGCTGCATTTCTCTCCAAATTCTCCTTTGGATACCTTTGCCCCTCAACTAAGACACAGAATTCCATTGGTGTATCGTTTTCCTACCATTTTTCCCCAAATCCAAGCAGGGAATGTATTTGTACTGGATCTCCTTGTATTTTTCACTGAAATAATCAAGAAGTCTAACTTTCCTAGGTGGACACTGACCATCTATATCTACAGCATCAAATGTAATATCTCCTGCATTCTTATCAGTCAGCCCCTTGATGATGTACTTTTGCTTGGTTTTCCGGTGAGTCACAGTAACTTTCAATCCCCTCAATACATCCACAACCTCTCTCCTGAACCTATTGAAATCTTTTAAAGTAAAACCCCTTATTGCTGTTGGAGAAAATCTATAACTGGCATGCGCTTATGAAATGCCAAGACTGAGTAGTCAAGACACAAAGCGGACCCTGGGAAGTCAACCTCAAGCTATGCTGAAACCCTCTAAATGCAGCAATACCATGTCCAAGGTCATCGTTTTCATTAGATTCAACAGGGTAAAAGTTTCGCCCAACAGAAACCAAGCACCTACTTGGATTTTCTTTCATCACCAAATCCATACCCTGCAATATATCACGAGGGATAGACAACACATGGCCACTCAAGTACTCCTTCAACTTGCAAAGCTTGAGCTCATTTACAAACTTTATGGTAAATATGTATGAACTGAACCGTGTGTCTTCTTCCGCAGGAACCTCCACCTTAAATGATCCATTGGGCAACGGCACTGCACTGAAGATGTTTTTTTCACCATCATATGCCGTACTTAACAAGGGAAAATCCGAAGGATTATCAAAGGATAACTTCTTCCTGATTGCAGAGAGTTCGTACTTCGACATTTTCACAGGACGACCATTCTTAGCAGGGTTCTCTGGCTTGACATCAACATCATAGTGCCTTATAATACTCTCAGGATTGTACGAGAGATTAAAATGGTTGGCACGAAGCCTAGTAGTTCGGATAGCTTTTGTGCCTCCATTATCAGGCCGTTTCACTGGGAGTTTTTTGTCTGTATTGTCCAAAGAAGATGAAGAAGGTGTCTGTTTCGAAGTTTCCAGAGCTTGCACTCTGGGAACAAGAGTATCTGTGAAGAAAAGAAAAAAAATGTGTTATAATCACCAAGCCTCATTATTTTTGTGAATTCGAATGGTTAGACTAGCTGTAGCAACAAGCTAACATTAAATTGTGACCCAAAAAAAGAAATTCCACTCAACACATTTATGCAGAACTCTTAGTTTTCACATAACAAGACTCGAAATCAAATTGTTTATCTAAGGTAAACAGTCTCTTAGTAAAATCAACCAAATGCTTGATTTATCACCACAATAATCTCTTAGTTAAAGCAAAGTAGTGTAAGCAATAAACACATAATTTATCACCACAATCTCATTATCTACATCCAATACACAACACATGATAAATACATCATGAATTCAAAACAGTAAAACTTTATCAGATCAAAATTAGGGATTCAAAATGCAACGGCTTACTCTCCAAAGTAAACATTGCCTCACAGTCTATGATATGATCAGTTGCACAAGTTCCAATTGTATCTCAAAAAGGGCCCAGAATGAAGAAGAAAAAAGCGTACCAGGAGTAGGAGAATTGATCGGGGCTGGAGATGCAGGAGCAGCCGCTCTGGGCCCCCACGCAGCCACACGAGGAGTAGGAGAGTTGATCGATGCTGGAGATGCCGGAGAAGCCGCTCTGGGCCCCCACGCAGCCGTACCAGGAGGAGTAGGAGAGCTTATCGGTGCCGGAGATGCAGGAGATGCAGGAGAAGCCGCTCTGGGCCCCCACGCTCGTTGGGAGCGGAAGTGCTCCATGGAGAAGGCCTCCCTGGCGGGCCCCAACTCTGATTCGGTTGTTGTTGTTGATGATACTGCTGCTGCGGCGGCTGCTGATGCTGCGGCGGAGGTGGTTGTTGATGATGATACTGGGACCCACCACCATGACCGCCATAACCACCTCTTCCTCTCTCTCCTCCTCCTCCTCTATTTCCACTTCCTCTGCCGTAGCCACCATAATCACCTATGTCACCACCACCACCACCATTACCGCTGCCTCTACCTCTTCCTCTTCCTCTACCTCTGTTTCCACCGCCACCTCTTTCCATTGGAGAATCAGGAGCAAACTCAAAAACAATCGAAGTGAAAAGCCTCAAATCGGTACTCTCTGAATTCACAAAAACAAAAAATGTAGGGACTGTAAGCTTGGGGGGAGTTGATTCCATATAAAGGGTGTTGGGTGAAATGACGATCTTGTCCCTGCGCGGTTGTCTTAGTCACGAAGGAGTCAACCAGGAAGGAGACGTGTGAGTGGGAGCGGTTGGAAAATGGTCTTGGATTTTTGGTGTAAAGTCCAGAAGCTTCGATGGAACAGAGAGCGTGCGTGGGTCCCGCTTTGGCAATTGCTGTGAAATCGGACAAAGGAAAGGAATGCTTGCCTTAGGACGGAGGATTTAATGACATTCTCTTTCTATCTCATCTTTCTTTTTTTTTTCTTTTTTCTTTTTTCTTTTTTCTTTTTTTTTTTTTCAATTTTTTTTTTTTGGGACTGATTTCTTGCTATTATTACGATTCCGATTTCTACCCAAAAAAAACGAGAGATTCGATTTCAGGTTTTTTCTTATTACTCGTTGTATGAAATGAATATTATATCTAATCAAGTAATTGACACATTCCTTAAATTATTACTAGCATCTTCACACGCACTTCCGCACCAAAGGTTTTTTTTTTTAAAATTTTTAAATTTATTTTAGAATTAAAAAATAATAATAGGTAGTTGTGTTCCACAATTATAGGATCCATTATTTGATTTTTCTTTTAATTTTAATTTTTTAATATAAAAATGTGAATTTACCATATTATCCTCATATAATTAATAATTTCAATTTTTAATATTTACATTAACCAATGGAATTTTCTGGTATTTTGAATGTTGCAACATTCTCTGCCTTTTGCTTTATATATATATATATATATATAAATAAAATAAAAAACCTTTTTTTAATCGAAATTATTATAAAAACTTTAGTGCACTTTACATAGAATAGAACTTCTTCTTTTTTATATCAATATTCAATTAACCTATATCCCTCATCCAAGGAAAGAGCAATTCTTCCTATAGCCTTTCATTAATATTATTCTCTATTAATCACTAATTATCGCTATAAAGAAATTACGTAAAAAGCTACCGTAATTTAGAGCTAGTTTGAAAGCGTTTATATAGAAGTAATTTTAGCATAATCACTTTATGCTAGGAGCGCTTTTACATAGAATCATTTTATTGTTTGTATGCCAACATAAAAGTGCTTTTATGCTAAAATATTTTCCCACTTACCCTCCGTATATTATATCCAAAGCATTCACTAAATTCAAACACCACAAAACTCTTTTTCCACCCTCCAATACTATCAACGCACCCGTATGTGTTTCTTCTTGCACCATAAATCATATTCATCCTCCTTTGGCATCCATCCATTACAAGGTACGTTAATTTTATATATTTCTGCATATGAATTTTCGAGCTCGTGCATGCCTTTCTTTCTATTTTTTCCCTTAGGAAATTCATAAGCCAAGACTATGATTTAGGGTTTTTTTCAAAGGATTTAGTGTGTTGTGTGGTTTTTGTTTTTTTAATTAATTGAATATCGGTGATTCGAATTTAGAATCTCTTTCAATATTTAAAAAAGAAATACAACTCAAATATTTTATTTAATTCTTTAACTTAGGCCTTCTGTTTTGCAAAAGGGTGGGTGCAATGCAAACATAATATCCTGGGGGTTTGGAACAGCTCCACTCAATTACAATATCAATTACCTTGTTTTATTCAACTTCTCGAATATAAATATTAAAAAATTCGTTTTGTTTACATGATCATGGTTGACGTCAATGATGTTGCTGTCATGGCCTTAGGTCATGCATATGATTTTCATGCTCTTTACAGATATATATGGGCAGTGAGCTTGATGACCCAGATCAATCTTCTATCACACTTTTATAAGCCCAACCCAAGCCAACAATGTCCAAATCCCAATAAACCAGCTAGGGTTTGCAAATCCAATCTTCTACCACACCACGATCTGTCACTTGGTCATATTTTATTCACAACACAACTAACCTTTTGGGATTGAAAAATTGTATTAATTTGAAACCACATTATGGGTTTAACATGTCGGATTATTTTTCAACTGCATGCGTGTTAGGACTCAATATCCTACATTAGGAAAAATTATAATATTTTGGAATGATTTTTAGAGATAATTAAGTTTTATTTAGCAAAACAACTGACCAATAGATTCAATTAAAGTGGTTGATATTATTATGTATGAGCATATTATCAGTCACTAAATATTAGTAGATGAATGAATGACACCGCCTCCAAAGAAGGAAAGGACTTTCACCAGGTTGGTGTCGATAGAGTGGTCGATGAAGACGTGGTGAACACATTTTCTTCATACCTCAGTTTGTAAACGTAAATTCTATTCTAGTTCTTTGTGAGTTCAAGTTTGATGGTGTTGTGAAGTTGTGACTCGTGAGGAGGAGATTTGTGTTTTCTGTAAATTTTATGAGCGCATGCAACAACTTGTGAGACAACATAGCATTGCCATTTAAGGCAGAGTAAATTCCAACTTCCAGGCCGCGGGGGTGGAGATGCCCATGCTGCATTGCTGCTTATGATTGTGATTGTGATTGTGATTGTGGACCACACCACACACGGTCTTATTTCTTTTTCTCTCTCTCAGTACACATATACCCTGCTTGCACTGCATTTCCTCCTTGTCATGTGAGCCAAAATGCGACAATATATAAAGAGACAGATGAAGGAGGTGATCTGATCATATTTGTTTATTTATTTTTGGAGAGAGCATGTCAATTCAATCACAATTTACACTTGGACCACAGCCATCACTGACATGATCATCTCCACTTATTTTTTTGGGGTTTTGTTTTCTCCAAGGTACATCATCTTTTCATTTTGTCTACTAGGTTAAGTTAATTTCTTATTTATTTAAAGATAATGGAAGTTAGAGTCCAAGGTTTCTGGTTTCCTTTGTATGACGATAGTGACCATAGGATGACATAGTATACTCACATAATGTAACAAATTTACTAAAATAGTAATTTTTTGGAGTTTAATTTAAAGTTATTAACATGCTATATGGTGTTAGAAGTAACGATGTTTTTTCTCCTGAATAATAAAATGAATAGCCCATTCTCTTGGACCACATGAGTTTAAGAGATTTGTAGTCATCCACTCTTGGATTTAATTAAAGGGCTGAGAAAAAATTACTTTAATTTTTTTTTTTTTTTTTTATTTGGGTTTTAGTTTTTAGTTTTTACCTTTTTTTGTTAAGTGAAATTTAAAAAGTAAAATAAAAGATATTTTAAAGTAAATTTTTCTTAGTTCTTGGATTAAATCTAAAAGTGGGTGGCCACAAGTCTCTTAAACTACTGTAATTCAAAATAACGGAACTGATAAAATGAAAATAATGTTCTACAACTAACGTTCAAACGGGAATGATCCTCTTAATCATTAACTAGAAAACTAATTTTTGTATGAAAATTCAGAAACCAAATTTTAATCAAGTCGTTTACTCTTGTAACTTTTGGTTTTGACTAAATTTGCATAAGATGTAGAGCGCAAGTACAGCTATTTTATTTGAAAAAATCTTCTTGACTTTTTCAAATAGGCTAAGCTAGCTTCCTATCTAGGGTATCAAATCCCACGTTCATTGCGAATGGCAGGTTTCACGGGATAGGAAAGAAGTACCTTTCCCTCTCATGGACTCATACCATTTGTGTTTTGGTTGTATAACTGAAGCATCCTCCTTCCCTTTAACCTTCACCAAGGATGAAGAGAAAACAAACGAGTCACGAGAAAGTAGAAGAGCCAAAATTTTCCTCTCTTTTCTGGGTATTTATTGGGGTAAGAGCTTTTAAATTTGTGTGCGCTCAAAAGTTAAAGAGAACAGACTAGGAGGTTTTGAAGGGCAGTTGAGAAAATGATAGTGATAAAGAAGTGGTAGCTACACCATGAATCCATATGTTTTGTGATGTGACATATCTATCTTTTTCTTCTTCTTTTTTCAATCTTGCTTAAAAGAAATGTCACTAAACAAATAATTAGTTTGCTTTAGTTTGCGAAATACGTTTGTTATTCGTTGTTGAATTTTCATCAAATATTTAGAGTATCATATGTCTTATATTAAATTATTTTTGTTATTATCTTGTTTATGAGTGTAAGTGGATAAAATTAAAATGGGAAATCATTTCTCATTTTTAATAAGTTGTTCATGGTATTTCTCACCAGCCATAAGACGTGCAGCCAAAAGTATACTAAATCAAAGACGTGATTGATTGAACTTGTATTTTACTCAAATTTGCAGCACTTTTCCCCGTCCACTTTGGCTTTTAACAATCTCATTAATAATTAAGAACATCGGATTGGTTGTTTTTATTGTAGTTAATCATGATCTTCGTCCATGATTCACTAGCAATTTGACAAATAGATGACAGCTGAGCTAACTTATCTCATGTCATGTGGGAACATTGCAAATTGCCACCAGAAAGATTTAATAATAATAATATATGGTTGTTTTGTCGTTGGCAACGACTTTGCTTGAGATTTCGAAACCGCTACCGATTTCTTTGAACTTGTTTAATTTTGTGGATCAGTCAAGAGTCTCAAGTTTGAGTAAGAATGTAGAAGAAGGGCCACTATAAAGAAAAGTTGAAGAAAAAAATGCCTCCACATCCACACGCCATACAATGACTCACAAGTCGCATCATAAACATACAAACCTTCCCCAGATCCCAACTGACAAAGGTCTCCCTCTCCACGTTTTTGTTTTTTGGGATTTTGTCTAGGTTAGTCACACACTTATTTTCTAAGTGTAAGTGATTTCTGATCGTAATCAATTTACATATATGTACAAAGGAAAACTAACTATATACGTAGATAACCGTAACCCTAAAGAACATATATAAATTGTATATTCAATCATTATTTTTCCTTTTTCCATACTTTTTTTTCATGGTAGGGAGAAAATCTCACTACTCATGTCAAAAGTTATGAAATAAATCACATGCGGATCACATACTTGTTATACAAAGTCGAATTTTGTACATGCACAAATCCAATTTAAGATAATGTTTTGTAATTCCAACTTCAGACATTTGAATTTATAGGTTATCTTTTTACATTTATTTAAAGAGATTTACTATTATATCTAATATAGGGTTTTCTCATGCACTCTCTTGTACAAGGTATGGCAGAGGAATAAGGTATGGCAGAGGAATAAGATTTTTTATATGTCCTTTGCCTTGGCTGATTGGACAGTTGCATGGCTCACACATCTCTGAGGTCCTTTTCACTGCCCTTTTCTGTTTTGCAAATTCCCAATAACATCATTCACACAAGATTCTTGCTCTTTTTTCTACATTATTTTATTGCCCTTCTTGAATCATCTTACTCTTCCACTTTTTTTTCCTTTTTTTGTTGTTGATAAATTTGTTGTTATTATTACCTTTACAAACTCATTAGTTTTATTTATTAAAAATGATATTCTTTGTTGTCATGATTGTGATGGGTTGGCATGCTCGCAGGAACTCTGGCTTTTCTAGATTTCTTTGACACATGTTCATCTTCTTCCTGTGAGGTGTCTTTTGCTTTCTGGGTTGTCCTCAGAATTCAGACATTTACAGTTTATCATAAACCAATTTGGATTCAGAGTCACAATTGAGCTCTTATTGATTTTTTTTTTCTGTGGAATTATTTGTTTGTGGGGATTCTGTCAGGAATTCAATTCCCCAAGGTGAGTTTATGCAATTTTTGGCTCATTTATGAAAACTCTCTCTCTCTCTCTCTCTCCTTTGTTTTATAGCATCATCTGCAGGTCATCTGCAGGCTTTGGAATTACATGTTGTTTTCTTCTATCGAATTGTGGGGTCAAAAAGAGACGACTTTAATGGTTTCCTGATTGAATTTGGATTGCAGTTCACATGTGTGCTTTTCTCGGAGCCTTTCTGTTTTTGAATTTGGCAATTGGGTCAGAGTGAAAAATTGCTTCTTTCAACCGATTCAGGATTAATTTTGTGAAAAACAGGTAACTTCTCTTTTCAAAATTTTATCTGCAATCCTTATTGAATTTGATTTCTGCTGAGTTTCCTTCTTTCCTTCTAATTTCTATATATTTATTGGATCCTGTAGATTTTCATGTCTCACAGTCATCTTTGAATTCAACTGGTGCAACAATTCTTGATAAGAAACCTTGGAATTTCATACGCTACAAAAATTGCTGCTCTGGTTTTGTGCAAATTGCTCATGATGATTGTGTCAGATGAGTTTTATGTGCTTGGGATGATTTAAAATTCTGGGTTTTGTGGGTTGAATCTTAAATGGACGTGCCTCCTTATTGTAAGCACTTCAAAGTACACGGTTGCCACTTGAATTCCTTTGCATGCAAATGTGTTGTTTTAGCTTTCATTGCTCTGATTCTCAGAGCTGTTCTGCTTCCTACGTTCCATAGTTTTGGTGGAGCTGAACAGAGCAAGTTGGTCTTCATCGGTAACCTCTCTTTGTCACTCGGTCATAAATTCGGAATTAGAAAAGATAAGTTTCTGGAGGTTCCTCAAATTGTATGGGGCTTAAACAATCAAAAGATTGCGTTTGCAAGAGCTTGTTTAACTGCAAGGTTTCTGAACCGGACTCTTTTGATGCCTAGCTTGAGTGCTTCCCTGTTCTACAAAGAAGTCGAGCTCCTGGAGCCTATTTCCTTTGATAAGGTGTTCCAGTTCAAGAAGTTTAATACTCTCTGTAATGGCTTTGTTCAACTGGGCGAGTTCTCGGATCTTAGAAACCAAACGGGAGCCTTTGAGATTCAGAAAGGAAGTGGAAGGAGGTGGACACCTGAGAGAGATTTGGATCAGTTGAAACAGCACAATGAGGATCCATATAATGAGTTTGACGTGATTCGAATCATTGGAAAGAACCCGTTTCTGTGGCACGATCATTGGCCTGTGAAGGACTATGCGAAGGTGTTTGAGTGCTTGGTTCTGGTTGATGAGATAATGAATGAAGCAGATAAAGTTGTGTCCAGGATTAGAGATATAGGGGCAACACAAGTAAGAAGCGAGAATGAGTCTCCACAAAATGGCATTAACCCGGCAGAGAAGCCTTTCTTGCGGCCAGTGCCTTATGCGGCTGTACATATGAGGATAGAGATAGACTGGATGATTCATTGTAAGAAGCTAGAGCAAAGATCAAACATAACTCAAATTTGTAGCAGCAAGGAGGAGATCATGGAGAGAGTGGGCAACATTGCTGGCCTGAAAACACCAGTCGTTGTTTATTTAGCTGTGGCTGACAGTCTTCTTCATGATCCATCTATTTTGAGTGGCTGGAAGGAAGGTTTGATTCCTTATGAGAAGAAGAAATTGGGGCTTGAAGGGACTTACAAGAAGTTCCCTTATCTCATTCAGTCTGCAATTGACTATGAAGTGTGTTTAAGGGCCGATGTCTTTGTGGGAAACAGTTTCTCCACATTTTCGAACCTTATAGTTCTCGATCGAACGCAGAAGCTCATTAGAATGGGCGTCACAAGCTCATGTGGTGTGGATGTAAGGTGGCCTTCTTATGCATACAACATATTAGGGGAAGCAAAAGGCCCTCAAAGATGGATGACAAACATGTCTGGCTCAAGTCTTCAAGCAATTAGCTATGGCTCCAATGACATTTCGTGTTGTGTTGATCCTTAGTTTTTCTATTGGTGGACATGTTCAAGGCTCCACCACTTCTTGTAATCTACATCATCCCGTCCCTCCTGCGCAATATTTTCGGTATAGTTACAAAGTTCTTTTTCCCCTTTATAGTGACCGTTAAAATAGCTGTTGAATGGATGTAAATTTTTTATTTTTTATTTCAAATGTAAGTTCCATTCTATTGGTTTTTTTCATCTTGATGGCATATATTTTTTTCCTCTCCGGGTTGGATTTTCTCACTGTGTGTTAGTGAATGTTGCTATTCTCTTGGCATGAATTCTTGTAGGATATTGATTTTATTGAGTTTGTAGTAAAACAAGAGCATGCCCTCATAAAAATTTAACAGGAAATGGGGTTTTTTTATGTTGCTCATCCAAATACAAGCTTTCTAACCACTTTTTCCTTCTCTGTATCTCTCTGCACCTGTTTTCTTTCCATAATTGAAGGATGATGGAACAGATGACCAAAACAAACAGATAAAGACAGAAGGAAATGGAATGGGACAGTCTTTAGCACAAGCAAGGAATTAAGTTATTTAGTACTTGATTTTTGATTCTTGTGGTGGGTCAAGTCTTTGGCTCTCAACTTTGAGCTTTTTTGGCCCATCATCTGTGTGTATTTATTTGACTTATTGAAAATTCTTGTTCATTATGTTTCTTTGCTTACCCAGTGGGACCTCAATGCTGGGTTTTGGCTTCTTTTCTTTTTTTTTGGTTGATTAGCCCTCAAACTTCAGACATCAAGATCTGTAAAGGGGTCAATCTAATTTGCAATTCGCTTTGAATTAGTCAAGTTTTTGGGCATTTTAGGCACTATTGCTTTATACAGGCAACTTCGAAGTTCAAATTTTGGCTTAGGCCAAAAACTTGAGATCCTGTGAGGCTTTGAGAAAAAAGTTTAGGGACTCTGGATCAAAGTTGTAATCTTTATGCATTAGTTGGCTAACTGGCCATTGGAAAGCTTAAATTGGACAACTTATCTGCTGCATGGTACTTGTTTCTATTTCTATTGCAGAAAACACAACAGAACAGATGATCTTCTCCAATATTAATTAGGAAAATGCTAGAGGTACCAACTTTGGGCACCAATTTGGACACCAACTCTCTAATAGAGTGTGGGACCCGGTGTATTGGCGGGCTTCACCTCTATTAGATAGTTGGTGCCCAAGTTGGTGCTCAAAGTTGGTGCCTCTAGCACCACCCTATTAATTAAGGACCTTTCTGAATTTCATCTATAAATATCCAATGGTGAAACCAAAAGCAAAAGGTGTTTAGCATGGGCCAAAATGGGCCAAACCCAATTATTGGAGCAAGATATGAGTCGGCCTGTGGGTTGAAGTTGGTCCAACCAAAGTGAGCAAAGAAACTCCCAATGACCACAATGATCCAAAATTTATGAAGTGCTTGAACCTTGGTAGGGATTCAAAATTTCTCTAGATGTTGCGGTGAAAATATATTTGGGAGAAAAAGTTGCAGATGGGTCCCAAACATACCCAACAAACTCATTTTCATGTCAACTTATAGGTTTGATATAATTGAAGGCACTCACTCTTGCACGAAATTTCCATTTAACATCTGGAAAGGGTTTGATTGAAGCCACCCTACAAATAGCTACCCCTTATCCAAAATGAGACGTGTCCTGTAAACACTTCACAAAACCAGACAACACATTCACCACTACAACAATCACAATAATGACTTGTTCCTGTTGTTAATGGTGGTGGGTGAGTTTGGTATCTTTCCCATTTTCTTATAATGGGAAGCAAGAAGCAAGAGGGGACAACCAAGCTCAATGCATATTGTCATGAAAAAGAAAGCTCAATAAAAACAACCATATTTTTGGCGACTTTTAAATAATTGAAGGGAAGAATCAACTCTTACTTTGATGAGTATTTACAGTGTTTCCTATCTCAGAGAGAGAGAGAGAGAGAGAGAGAGGCATATAAAATGGAAATACATTTATGGCATTTTAATTCACTAACATGATAAATGCTCTTTCAATTCAATTCACTATCTTTTTTTCTTTTCTTTTCCTCTGTCTTTCAAGAAGAAAGCGATCATCAAGAATAGATGCTTCCCCTTCTATGGTACACACAAGGGACCTTGATGGTCACAAGTTTTATCTTAACACAATGATCATGAAACTACAACGGAAAAGAGGTACATTATCTTCATGACCATGAAATTGGAGTGAATAGAGCGAGGAACTCTTTACTCTTTCTTATGCGAAAAGTATTGGTGGGAAGCTATGCAGATTATTTTCCAACTTCAGGAGTCCTATAATTCATTGGATGTATTCTTCATAGTAGTTATCACTTATCACAGAAACAAACCTCTCGAGCCAAGGAAGCTGATGGAGATCTTTCATTGCATCTACGTAGGAATCTGTACAGCGGGGTGGGGATTGGTAAGGGGGGTGGTCACTTAAACTGAAACCCCCAGCTAGGAACCTCTGGATCAGTGCCAACTGTGATCTCTCTTGATCTGAGTATGCGTCCATTATCATGGGGAGCGAATTGAATGTTTCCCATGCCCATTGCTCAGATTCTTGCATAGACTGAGTGACCAAGTCCTCTGTGTTGTTGTTGTCTTCATCCCAAAAGGCACATTGACAAGTCTGTTGGCCATTCCTATATTCAGCACCACAAGAATAACAGAACTCATGCCTACACCTGACAATGAGCAACATGAAAAGCTCAGTAAAGATTCAAGAGCTTCTAATGAAAAGTAGACTTAACATGGTGAACATAACATGCTTCTGTATTGAACATATGCAAATGTATAACAGACATAAGCATTACAAACAAAGGTGATTAAACTCAAATTTTACTCATAGAACATCATATGCTCCTTGTTTACATGTGCATATGCATAACGGATGAAAGCATCACAACCAAAGGTGAAACTACAGAACATTTTTCTTATTCAAATAGTCAGGTTATGATTCAATAAAACCAACTAAAGCTGTCTTAATTCAATCAGCTTTAATCATAGTCAGGTACTACTTTCTCCTAGAGGTTCTCCTACACACATGTTGCCCTCTGCATAGGTTGACACCATTTTGTCCAAGCGAGTATAAAAATTGTATTTTGAAAAAATTTCTCAAACAAAAACGAAGCCTGAGATCTGAAATGATTAAGTAGTTTCCATCCAGTTCAACTGTCACAGTATTTGAGTTTAACACTTTTAATAATAAGTATGAGTTACGATTCGTAGTCAATTGAGTCCATATGGGGTTCCCAACCCACTTAGTCAATGTTTTCAATAATACAACAGTATGTGTAATGAAAGTGATCTTACCAGCATGTCATGTGGTAGCAACCTTGAGTGAGCTCGATCATCCTACGACACTGCTGGCAACGTCTCCAGCTTTTATTTTGTGCTAGGCGATGTAAGGTAATGTCTGCAGCATCTCTCTCTTCCAATGGGAGGTTTTGGAACTCCTCACAGCTCATAGATGAATGCCAAGGAACCCCACAATCTACACAGATGAATCTCTGACAAACTGGACAGTCAATGCAGCTGTTATCTGACTGACTTGATGAACTTGCCCTAGCTGACAAACATTCAAGAGGATCAAGCAGGACAGAACAATTTGGATATGGGCAGTAAATTCTATCTGAGTGGAGAATATTTGCTTCTGCGAGGGCTTTCTCCAATGATTCATAAGAAGTGAATGGAAGAAAAGATTTGCACTCAGCAGTGGAGATGTAATACTTGCACCTCGGCTGAGGACATCTGATGGGGACTTGCGAGGACTGTACCTTCCCATCAACGTATGTCCTCATGCAATGCGAACAGAACTTATGAGAACATTTCATGGTGATCATCATTAGGGATGGTTTATCGTCGCGACAGATGGAACAGTTTTCAAGTGATTCAACACCCGTAGCAGGAAAAGAGACAACTCCAATTGCCACTTGGGCTAATTTTGATGGCCGCTCAAGATCTACAGTGGGGACAAGTTTCAGAACAAAAGCATCGAGATGACTGGCATGCTCTAGGATCCTTTGCCTCAGCGCTACTAGGAGTGGAATTTCAAGTTTCTGCTCATGTGATACCTGTCAAAAACTCATGTCATTAACGCAAACTTGACATGCAAGAAGACAATTTGAATAATTTAATGCTAGTGCTACAACTCAAATGAAGTAAGGTGAAATAATCCTCAGTAGCAATCACTCAAAGTGTATTGCTGAAAGTTAAAAGGTTTTATCCATCACTTAACCTATAAAATTGTGTTGTTAAAAATAATGTTGCCTCCTTTTTTCGTCAATAAATTCATGCGGTCACAAACGCTGAAATTGCAATGGATAATTTGGCAAGGAACTTATGAAAATCAGCCACCCAAAAATCAAGGCTAGCAGAATTATTGGCTTCATATTTAATACGTCTTCTAAAGTGGTAACCAAAATGAACAAAGAAAGTTAACTCTTTAACAGAGAAGGACTCACCTGATCATATAGCAGCTCAGAATCTGTGAATGCATAAACCCGGCGGACTTTATTTTGCACAGCTTCCATTAGGCCATCCATCAGGGCTAAATAGTCAGCCACAGGCTCCTCCACATAAAAATCAAGCCTTTTCTGCACCTGAATTGCAGGAACATTGGTTGACCTTTCCATGACAACTCCAATTCCAGAAAGCCCGAAACCTGAGTCCCCATACCCAGCTATGGACATGCCTTTGAAGAACATCTTCACTGAAAATTCATCGAGATCATCTTTTGGAACCACCTTCACCGGTTCTTCGGTCTCCTTCCAAACTTCATCATCTTCGCAACAACTACGAAACTCTTCTTCATCTTCCTCTCTGAGTAAATTTACAGAAACCTCATCATCACCAAAACTTGCCTGACCCTCCATTTACACAACAGCTCTGGAATTCTAAAACTTGAAGCTGTGATTGTTACCAAAATCCAACTACAACTTGTCAACCAAACAATCTGAAGCTCTGTACTTTCAGCAGTCAAATCTCTCAAAATCACAAACAACAATTCATTTCAATCACTGATCTTTCAGAGCCTATCTCCAAATCATCATACAAAAAAAAACCCTCCAAGGAATCGATCCAGAACTGCAGCCAATTGTAGCATCACCTCCACCTATAAATACCACAAAGAAATACTGATCTCAGACAGTAATCATTCAGCTCCTAAATCCAAATCGATAAACAAGAAAAACCCATCAACGAATTCATCCAAATGAGCCAAAAATCCGTGCTTTACCTTATATATTCCCCAAATCCCAAAAGATACATAATTGTTAGCTCTTCCACATAACCAAAAATCAACCCAAAATAGAAAGAGAGAGGACTAATTTTCATCCCTCCAGAACTGTACAAAATTTCAAAGCAATTTTTTGAAAACAACAATGAAGAAAAGAAAAAGATAAGATACAAAAATAGGAAAGGGTAACTGGGAAAGAACGAAGTACAGGTTCCATTACCTTATCCGGAGGGAACTAAAGTCTCCGGAATCAGATTCCTGTTGGGGTCTGAAATCTGAAATGGTGTCTTGTAATTGTAGCAAAATGGTAGAATAATAAGAACCCTAATCTGACAAATTTCAACCTTTGGTGCCTCACCCACTTACAAGATGCTGTTTTTATTCTATTCTTTTACTGGGATTAGATGAAAGATCAAAGATTTTATTACTTACTAGGATGGTGAGAGCTGAGAAGAGAATCCTTAGACTTACTATTGCAGTTATTGGCGTTAGAGGAAAGTTAGAATGCCTTTGGCCTTTTGCTTTGTTGGCATTCTCTCTCTTCCTAAACACATGCACTTTGGATTTCTTCAATTCTTTACTTTCCCTTTTATTTTCTCCATATTTACCCAAAAAATACAAAATATCCTTGATTTTTTTTTATATTTGCATACTTATTAAATGCAAGATTCCCTTTTTTTTAATTAATAAAATTACTTTTTTTAAGTTTGTACTTAATTTTCTCAATATAATCTAGCGGTATTTGCCTTCAGTTAATTGAAGGAAGTCTCAATTTCAACACACATGGGGGCACATTCTTCAATTCTCTATGTTCTTTTTTATTTTCTCCATATTTACCCAAGATGATACAAAATATATCCTTGAATTTATTATATTTGCATACACTTAATAAATCTAGATTCCCTTTTTTCATATGATAAAATTACATTATTTTAAATTTTACTTAATTTTCTCAATATAATCTAGAGGTATTTTATCTTCGATTCGTTAGAGGAAATCCCAAATTTAACTCACAGGATACATATATATTTATCTTAAACACTAAAATCAACGTCATTTTAGCATAAACACAAGTATTAACATGCAAAAACATAACGAAAACCCTCTTTCCATCTAACACGCCACTCCAACCTCCTACGCCACTTGAGCTACTCCCAATCCCAAAGGTTTTGTGTATGTAGCATATTTGACAAAATGTGCCGTGTGATCAGGGAAAGTAGAAAGGTGAGAATGGGAGGAAAAAAAAAATAGAGAGCAGATGATAGAGGAGAGTAAATAAAACGGAAGGGGATGAGACCCCTCCAAACCAGGATCACAAAGTCCAATTTGTCTTCTTTTGGATTGATTGATGGACATCTTACACCGTTCTTTTCCCTTGATCGTTTTCTCATGTTTAAACCTCTATTTCCTTCCATTTTCCCATCCTTCTTCTTATTGAACAGTTTTAGTTGTAGAATTAAAACAGTATAGCATCATTTGGCTGGAATGTTCAAGTGTTGCATATATTTCACTAATTGTTCAGAGCATTACTGTATGAAATATGACTGAATGGAACTTGGAAGAAAAATAAACGCATTAAGACAAAACCCCTAAGATTCTCAGCCAGAAAGCTGGGTTGGAGTTGGAGAAACCTATGCAGTATGCACATGGTGTTTGTCTATTTTGCTGAAGAAAATGTGACTTTGTTCTTGACTTTTTTCAACTTCCTGACAAATATATATATATATATATATATATATCCCTGTAAAAGTGGATTAAAAAAATGAGAATTAATGATTACCAAACCCTATCTTCTTATATTTAATTACTGAAATTGACTTCCCAGTTCCAAGCATGTTTTTCTGTTTACCCATTTCTTACGACTGAGATTGGAAATTTAAACCCTTTCCCAGTCATCATCAGTCTGCAGCCAGCTCAAATCTAAAAACTAGATCCATTTGTGACTTAACTTTAAAAACCCAGGAGTTAATTAATAATGATCTTAATTAACAAATGTTTAATGACTAATTTAACAAATGTGGAAACTATTTACCATAAAATTCAAATGGTGGCAATGTGAACGCAATGTACCTCTTTGCAGTTTGTACCTAATCACTTTTCTTGTACAGCTTTACACTTTACAGGTTGACAATCAATCATCAATCATGCTATTAAAAAAATCATCATGTTGCTTATAGAGTTTGGTTTAAGGTGGGGTACTCTTTACCTATAGAGGAAAGGGACTTGACTCTATGATTGCCTTCAAATAGTGACTTGCTCAAAAACGATGTCTCGTTACATTTAAGGGTTTAGGGTTATGAAAAAAGTAAAAGAAGAAACTAACTAATTTATGATAGAGAAATATTCACAAATTATAACATTGGTGATTTATGGTATAATAAAATGAAGGTAATTATTGTTTAAATGTATATTTTTTTTATCAATAAAAAGTATGCATATTTAAAATAGACAGTCTAATTTGGTTACGTAACATTTTTATATTTTTTTATAAGAGAATATTAATAGAGTATGCTCTAAGAAGACATCAAATGAAATATAATACTCAAGTTGGATTAAATTATGGACGGTTCAATTTTGTTTTCTCTTTTTGGAAAATATTAGTTCCAAAATGACAAACCCATTTGTTAATAAAAGTTCCATGAAGTAGGAATTAGTCGTGTCTATGAGGAAGAGGAATCAAAGCAGTCAACTGCGGTGCATAGTGTATGACTTGTCTTTAGGGTTAATGTTCATCCATTCCATGCTCATCATTTGTCCTGCAATTTTATTCTGTCAAAAATGGGTCCTTTAAGTTTTGACTGGTGCAACAAAACGACAAGTAGCTGGTGGAGACTGGAACTTTCGGTGTTCCAAATGTGGCACTATGTTCTAGTTGACTTATTAGCTTTTATTATTTTGGTTTTTTTTTTTTTAATGGGCTCTAACTCAATGGGAAATATCATTGACGTAGAGAGAAGAGGTCTCAAGTTCGAACCCTCATGACATTACTTGTGTGTGTGTGTGAGAAATCTCCCTCATATTTAATTAAAACTATCACTTATATTAAAAAATAATTATTTTGATTGTTTTCCATTTACATTTTCAAGCACATTCTATAAAGTTAAAAGGTAAAACCAAATTTACACTTCTTTTGGATGAGTCCAATTTTCCTATTACCATTTTCCATGTTCGCCCCCTGTTACTTATCTAAACTTTAGCACTTGTACCTACACTTAACCTCTAAGTTAACAATGTTAACTTTTAATAAAATTAAAAATAAAGACAAAAACAAAAACAAAATATTAAACAACCACCAAAGCTCTGCACCCACTCAACCCCTGTCGCCAACAACTCCTCACCTTCTCGCTGGCAGTGGCGGAGCCACTTTTAGACTTGGAGTGGCCTTGGCGCCCGCCCCCCCACCCCACAAAATTTTTTAAAATTTTTTAATCTCTCATCTATTATATTATATATAACATATAAAATTTGTAATAAAACTTATAATTTAAGTTAAAGTTTCCTCTAAAACAAATTAGACATAACTAAATTAGAAATATTTAGCTCTAAATATGTAATTATTGAATACTTAGATATTTTGTATACTTGTATTTTCTACTTCGGCCCCCCTAACTTTACAATTCTAACTCCGCCCCTACTCGCTGGAAACCCTCGTCATGCTCGCCAGAAACCCCAGTCATGCTTGCCAGAAACCCCCATCATGCTTGTTGGAAACACATCTTTTTTCCTTCTCTCTCGCCACTTTTATCATTTTGCTCCCCAAACCCAAAACCCCAACAACATAGTTAAGATCGGGTTTGGAATAGAATAGTTGTGAACATGTCTTCCAAATCCAAAACCCCATAATTCTGTTTTCCAACTTAGAGTCAATCTCAGCCAAGGGAAGAGCCATCATATAAGATGCAAATTCAAGGGTTGGGGGCTTGGGTAGCTGTTCTATTGCGTCGTTTGATTTTTCTTTAACAATTAGTTTTTGTTTTTGTTTGTAATTTTATCAAAAGTTAACAATATAGGAACATGTGTCAAGAGTTTAGATAAGTACCAGGAAGGCACAAGGAAAATGATAACAGGAAAATTGAACATCTTTTAGATGTGCCTCCATGATGAAGGAAGTAATACAAGCGAGTGAATAGCATTTATTTTCCCTTATATTTAAAAAAAAAAAATGGTTCAAAGAAGAATGCTACAAAAAGAAAAAGAAAAAAAAAATTCTTAACCTCTCTATTGTCAAAGCAGTAATTTTTATTTTATTTTTAAATTTTATATTTATAAAATACTTTTATAACGGGCCAACAGACTCCCAACAAAAAGATAGAAATTTATCTTTAACATCGTCATTTCTATTGGGCCTGAATTTAAGGGTGTTGGGTTGTCCAGAACCCAAAATCTACTGCTCCTGCAATTCTAGGGCTTTTCTTTAGCATCCAATACGCTATGGCTTTAAGCCTAATTTCCTAATCCATTGAAAACCCACGAGAAATTGAGAAAGCAAAACCACCGTGCAAAAGTTTGAATAAACTTCTCCTTTTCTTTCATATTTCTTATAATTTCAATTTCCTTTTGTTTCTTTATTTGCTCATGAAACTTGAAACAAGGAAGTCACAATACAAAAGTGACAACACAAAAAGATCGACCTGGGGAAACATATAACGATCATAAACCTAAAACTTGAGGAAATCAAAACACATATTATGAGTACAATATATAACATTGCTTTTCAGATCATGGCATGAATAATTTATTGGTCTTATAATTAAGCCCATTTTGCCAATACAGACATGCCACCTGCACCCAAGAGGACCGCCATGTAAGATTTGATCTGGAGCTTGATGCTACGCTGCAACTTTGGACCCATGAAGTCAGCAGCAAGAAGATCAACCAGAGCCATGTAGATAAGAAGGCCAGCTGAGGATGCATTGAGCAGCCCTACTGTGATTAGCGACCTTGGACTATTTTCCTTGTAAGATTTTGTAAGTGCCATTCCTATTGCAATTCCGAATGGGGTTGTTGTTGAGAAGAAGAACACCATGATTGCCTTCTTCATGAACTTGTACTCAGCCTGCATTAAATTATTTTTGTTCATGAGCTAATTGAAGTTTGAAGTCATTAAGTATATATTTTGTTTATGTATTAAATGGATATATATATACCTGGAGAATGCAACCACCAAGACCCATGCCTTCAAACATTTGATGGAAGCAAAGGGCAGCTACAAGACCTTTAATTGTGCAAGTGTTGTTTGATGCTCCAAGAGAAAGCCCAATAACAACTGAGTGAACAATGATACCCAGTTCTAATACCTGCAACAATACGCAAGTAATTATATTTATCCATGCACTATGTTATCAAACTGTCAATCCAGTCAACTACACGTTGAATAGAAAATTCACCTCATTTATAGTTCCGATTAACAGTGTCGACTCTATAGGTTACAACAATGCATAACAAAATTCACTTCACTAATGATTTAAGTTAACAATATATATATCGCGTCAGACTGTCAGATAAGATAAAAAATTTATTTCTCACCATGGCAACAACGCGATAACGGGGAAGCTGCGAGTCTCCATCTCCTCCCTTGACTATGTCATGACTGTGAGCATGAAAATGACCATGCCCAGCACCCACCGAAGCCATCTCTTGGTCCACCTCAACGGCTGCATTATCTGGGATAACTCCAGTTCTGCATCTCTTGCTATAAATACTAGTGGCCATAGAATCCACCATCAAAGTCACAATTGCAGAGAGCATAGCCACAAACCCTGAGAAAGGAAACTTGTGCCACGGGTTTTCTTTCAAACAGTTGGATGATAACATGTCAAAAGAATCAGGCAAGACGTGCATGAACCCCGTGGCAAGGATGATGCCGGCTGCAAAGCACTTGACAATCACAAACAGGTTTCGATCGGGGTGCAACGCGGGTATCGAACGAGTAACAAGAGGCAAGGACACCCCGATCATGCTCGTGACCAAAATTGTGGTTATGGCTATGACTTTGAGCGGCACAGCTCCAGACTTGTCATTGCAGGAGTTGGTTTCTGAGCCGCATTCATCAGACTGTGAATGGACTTGGGGAGTGAGAATGGAGATGAAGATGATGAAGATAATTGGGGTGAGCTTCAAATGTGACTTGGTGGCCATTTTTTTACTCTGACTTTAGCTCACTCAAATAAGTTTTGGGCTCAATGATTTGGAGTGATCTTGGATCTTGTTTATATAGAGGGGTCTGAGATTGAGCAATCAATAGTGGCATGATGCGAACTGAATAAATAAATAAGGTGATTAATATTGTTTTAAACGATAATTTCTTGTTTTATACCAACTTGTCAAAAGAAAAAGCTCTGTTGATGTGTTCAACGATAAAGGTTTTGCTACCTTCTAAAAAGAAAATTCAGGCTATTGGAGTATTGACATACGTAACAGTTTTATTCTTCATGAATATATTATGCAAGCAGCCGTACATGGAGAGTACAGTTGGATAAGGCTTCCAATATTCCAGATAAATAATATTTCAGTTTAATTTCTCAGGCCAACCAATTCTGTGAGATGCCAAGGGTTCAATTATATATGTGATATTGATTTCCAAGCATAATTTTCCATATAATTAGACTTTCATCATCAAATTAATTTCTACCGATCAAATTGAGACGGTTTAATTTCTAGATGAAAAAGGTCACTCTTATTTTTCTTCTCTTCATTCAACTCTGTGAACTTTTGAGTTATACACCAAATATGTATCGTCTGTGTGATTCGACTTCCGGTGTGGGCGTTAGAGCATTGAGAGGACCTTTCCCTAGTACAAGAGGACCGGGAAGGACGCACCTCTGGTGTACCAGTTATCATGCCCACGATAAACCATGGGTAGCCAAGTGCGGAGCGGATAACTGCTGAAAGCATCTAAGTAGTAAGCCCACCCCAAGATGAGTGCTCTCCTATTCTTCAACAAAGCGAAGACAAACCTCACAGAATCAAAGAGTAATTTGCATTTGCAAATTTCTCACTCTTAATTAGTTGATGTCACAAAATTAATCCTGTCGATGATGATGTCAAACTGAGAAAAAAACAAAACAAAAGAAAAAGTCAAAAGATACAGAAGGAGGATTTGTAGGATATCTAATCCAGAAGTAAACGAAGCATATTATGCATAGATTCCGTTGTAAGTCGCATATAAATATTTAGGATTGTGTGTCAAGTAAACGAAGGAGGCATGCTGCATGCTCGAGTTTGTCAGTGAATGAGTAGAGCTCGTGGGGGCTTGTGTTTTGCTAGGCTTCTTCAAGTACACGTGGCTAAGGCCACCTAATTGCAAATTTCATAATATTTTCATGAAAATAAAAATGCCAAAGTTCATTGAGGTGTATCATTTTTTAAGTTAGTTTTCTGATAAGATTTGTTGGTGTATCATTATTCTCATAAGCTCAAGTATTGAGGGATGTGATTTAACACTTGTTTTATGTTGTAAAAGGATATCTTGATGTGCATTTATGCTTTTTAAATCAAATAATTCATCTGGACAACTAAAATGATAGGTATCGAGTATAAGGGATTTGCATAACTCAAGTAGTTAAGAGTATTTACCTTATACACCCGAAGTCATAGGTTCGATTCCCCCCTTACCTAATATTGCTTTATAAAAAAAATATGTTAGTTATCGAGCTAAATAGCTAGTGCCAACTTTTGTATAATTTAAAGTTTTATTAGTGAGATATATTTTAGACATCCTCATTGTTTAATAGCTGTACTTCTTCGTACCGTCCGGAAATGAGTAGTTAGTAAGTCCTTTTCTATGAGAAATAGTTTGATTAGAGGCATTAGTAATGCCGGATTTTTTTTCTTTAGTAAACTCCGATCGCTTTCTTCGTCTTTAAACAATAATCTGTGACTTGGAAAGTCAAATATATGTGGTCTGCAAGGACTGTAATTTATTCATTCTCTCTTTGTATTCTCTCTAACAAATGTAATTAACTCAGTAATTAAACTAATAGCCAATGCTTATCTTGATAGATAGATAGAGATAATGCAAAGTAAACCATCAATCATCTTCACAAATATCTTAAATTATTGTATTGAAATGAACCGTACTGTAACGTACATGGCCAAAAACAAAAAAGGTGATATCAAACCATTGAATCAAGTTCAAAATAAGACTAATAGGAAACGAATATTATGGTAAAAGTGATGTCAATTGACACTGACTTAGGGCCAGTTTGGCATTGCTGTGCTGTGAAAATAATCGCTGTCAGATTTGCTGTGAGAGAAATCAGCTGTAAGAGAAAGCAGTTTGGCGTTTGGTAAAATTTTTGTTCAAAGTGTTGTTGGTATTCATTTTATGCATAATCAGAAAATGATTGTTGCATAATCATTAAATCCAGCACCTCTTCGAAACTGATTCCTAAATAATCAAAAAATGAAAGCACCTCATTAGCTGCTTTCCCTTATAGCTTTCTCTCACAGCAATTTTTAACAATAAGTGATTTTCTCACAGTTTACCAAACGGGTTGAGCTTCTCAAAATTTTTAAAAAATCACTTATCACCCCAAATAAGCAATGCCAAACTAGCACTTAGTTTGATTTTTATACTAAAAAAGTTCTAATTCAATAGATCTTCACAATGTTGGAAAATGTTCGAAATTTGAATCCCGATTCAGTGTCGATTAAAAAAGAAAAAAAAAACATGCAGGTTGCAGATACTGTACAGTGTAGTTTCCTTTAAGCTCATTTAGCCAACAAGGACATGCCTATGTCACCTGAGAGGAGTGACACATAAGCCCACATCTGAAGTTTGACGCTGCCTTGCAACTGGGGCCTCATGAAATCAGATGAAGCAGGCTCAGCCCAAATTGGTCCAAACTGCAAAGGCTTTGTTGGGGGTGGACCGGGCCGGCAAATTGAGTTTGAAATATCCCCTTACTTTTCATTTCCACGCATGTTCATAAACTAGGTGAAGCTAAATTCTTTTTCTTCTTCAAAATCCATGGAGTTATTTTCACATTACATTGTAACCATTCTCTAAAGGATACTACTTGTCTCTTTTCCTGTAAAGAGATATTCTTCTTTCATGTGAATCATAGTTTGACACATATGCAAAAATAATCCATCAAAAACACAAAATGAAAAACTTATGCACACATGTCACACTGCTATTAACAGGAATGTAAAAGCTCCTGCTTTTATGGTAAGGAGGAAATTATTTTCCTTCTCTAAAATACCTATGAGAAATAAATTATTCTTAACCTAAAAGTTAGAACACTTACTTGTACCAAAAGCAAATAAAAAATGTGTACATTTTTTGAACTCTCTCTTCCCCACCAAGGAAAAACTATGTGCCACGAAAATTTTCCTACTTTTTTTGTTGTGGTTTTTCTTTCTTTCTTTTGCATATTAAAATCTTCCTACGTAGGGTAGTTGAGTTATGGTATGAGCACTTCCAACATGAAGGTTCAAATCAAAAGCAAAGAGTGCTGGCACCAAAGACACAATCATTCAAGTTAAGATGAGATTTGGTCATCTGCACTGACTATATATACCCTAATCACATGCAACTCTTCTTTTCTCTCTGTCCAAATATCATATAATTCAAGTACCCCACAAACAACAGTGAGGGTTTCTTCTTGCTGTGCTTGTTTATTTTAATACCTTTTCCAACAGCTCACATTGTCATTGGGTTTTGATAGGCGTGAAGCAAATGATCACTAGCATATTACCGTTGGCTTTTGGAATTGCAGGGACACTGTTTCTCCCACTAAGCCTTTTAAATTGAACACATGGCAGAGTCATTAAGCATAAATACAAAATTAAAAAAAATATCTCCCCATTCTAATCTCTCTCTGAAAGTTGTCATGCATACATAATTGTTGGCCCCATTTTTATAAAGAAAAATGTGTTGGAGAAGAAAGGAAGCATCCATTAAATCTAAAGACGATGGACCACATTTAGCAGGTGGACAAAAAAGTCAATTCAAAAACCCTCTCATTGGATCCACATATTATAATAATATTGCATATCGTTTTGTCCACCGCCTCATCTTTAAACACCACAAAATAATTAACTTCATGAAATTAATACCACCTGCAGATTAATTAGGTGGTTAAGTAAATCAAATCAAATCAAAACATTGAAGCACATTTCCATCCATCTTAAAAAAAAACCCATTAACTTGCAATTTACAGGGACCATGTAGGTCCTAGGGTTGTGTGTTCTCTGTCAGATACACAGTTGGCATGTCTATGTCGATGTGGCCATGTTGCCCTAGAATTGAGCTTATTATAATTTTAGGTTTTTTAGGTTTTAGCCATAAAAAAATTTTCACTTTTGGAAAAAGCTAAAACTTTTTCAAAAAAGACAGAAAAACCGGTCAACTTTCAAATCAAAGACATGCAAATGTATTAGATTCTTTAGGAAATCTAAAAATAAATAAGGGCATTTTTGTCCATTTTTGCTTCTTTTAAAATTTTTTTCTCTCCTTTGGCTTTTTCCAAAATGTCCCATTATTTTTGTCACGATGATGCTGGCATAGCATCCACCGCAACCTCCTGGAAAGTAAATAAACAACAGCATAATTAACTTCTCCAAATTTTCAATTCAATCATTCAATAGGAAAAAAGTACAAATTACAGATTGTAAAGAGAGTCATCCTAATAGTAATATGACATACACGAGTAAAAAATTTCAGTAACCTGACCTAACCGACAAATTAAAACGATATACATGATTCTTAAAATGTATATGGATAGCCTTCAATGACATTGGCTAAATATTCTATAAAGCAACCAAAACTTGAACATCAAGCGAGGAAAACTTGGTAGCATGCTTACCATTAGAAATGGTTCAAATACAAGTTGGGTTTTGATGTTGTTTTGACCATTAGCTATTGTGGGACAGGATTGTGAAAGGACCAACATGAGTACATGTGTGAAAAAGCAAAGACAACCACATCTAACATTAGCAAGTTTTTGACCCCACAACAAGATATCTGCACATCTTCTTCTTCATATAACGCGGGGATTGAGATTGAGAGCAAGTTTTCAAAGAACAATATCTTTTTGCGAGGAGGAAGAGACAACCCTAAACCAAACAAATACCCCACTTCCTTCCCAAATCTTCCCAATTTGGCACATTATTGTAATCTTGCGTTTGTTGGGGCCTTGTCCACTGCCACTTGTGCTTTTGGAGCTACACATATATCTAGCATCACCCAACGTAACCATCACGTGTCACTCAGAAATTAATCACAATAATTTATATTATTGTTATATTGTTGCTGTGGTCACAATAACAACAAAAAAAAAACATAAAAAAGGAAAAAGAAAAGAAAGAAGAAAAGCTAGGTTCTCTCTCTCTCTCTCAGTCGGTGGCAGACGATAACTCCTAAATTTCACTATGTTTGGGTTACCAATTAGACCACACCACAGTAGTACTGCCAACCCTAATTTTGTCGGTATTGTACCCTCCAGCTTTGCAGGACCCTCTGCTTCATCTGATCTGATCCAAACCCTAAATCATCAGAAAATCCAGTGGTGCCCAACTATGGCTCGTACACGTTTTCACCAAAGCAATGACCTATCATACAAAAAAAATATATATATTTATATGCTAGCTAGCCTGACACAAAGCGATTAACGTACGCTTTCTGCTAGTCTCTTCTCTTTGGCGTATTTTTAGGGTTCTTCTTTTGCACTCTTTTTTTCTTTCTTTCTTTCTTTTTCTGAGAGAGTTCACAGAACCCCATGACCCATGAGAGTAAAAGCTGGTGGGGGCAATCTCACATGTTATTTACAACCTCAAGGCTCTTGCTTTATTTTGTGCACCTAACCTAACATAACATCATCTTTTCTGTTTTTTGTTTCTTCTGATCCATTTGCTGGAAGTGTCATAAGTGGTTGCCCAAGTGGAGTTGCAGATACCTAATATTCAAGTGAAAAGTTATTTTCCTATATATCTGTCATTTTTCCCTTTATAAAACATTATTATTACTCTCTTAAAATTAAAGTAAGAAACAATTCTATTTCTATTTTTTTTAAAGGTAAAAAAAACAAGAAGGTAATAACTCAAAGTTCGCAAAAGTAAGAAAATAAATTATGTACGTCGACATAGATAGATCGGGTGCATGGTGCATGCATTATTATTGTTTGTACTACACGTTAATTAGTACAATAATAGAGAAGAATTCATTCATTGATGTATAGGTAAAAAAGAACACTGATGTGACCTGATCAATGCAAATTGGAAAGTGAATAATCCAAATTTACTGCCTCAATAAAATTACAAAGAAGGAATATCTATAATCAATAAAGAAGATGGAGTTACAACCTGCTCGTTGCTTTAAATCTCAGTTCGATTCCTCTCCTCATACATTATAGTAATTTTCGATCCCTCTCCTTATACATTGTATAAAATTAAATACAAAGGCTTATATGGTTTTTGATCCTATCTATAATCACTAAAATTGGAAATATGTCACACTTTTCGAAATTATATATATGGTACCTAGTCGTACTCGTAGACTGCCATTCACTATCTACCATTTTAAATACACCTGATTTATTTTTGGTATAGTTTTCATTCATGGGTTGGCGTGCCGGTGCCACAATGTATTACAATAGCTACAAGACAGAGAAAAATAATATAAATTTGATTTATTTTCTCTTTGCTTGTTCTTGTTTTATGCTTTGGATAGTCAAATCCTTTATGGATAGGCAGTTGCACCATTTGCTGATGAAGCTGCTGTTTCTGAATGATGGATGCTGCTCTGAAACCAAGCAATATTTAACAAATAATAGAGGCCATCCATTTTGTGGGTCCCCCTAATGTTAACAAGCATCAGTCTGACGTGTCAGGTGGGCATTTGCACTTGCCACATGTCCACGTCATTGCTAAACAACACTCCCCACCCACCACTAATTTTGGACACTTGTGAATTCTGAGTGACCGAAGAAGCCCACTATTTATCCACGTCTCTTTTTCTTGTTTTTTCTTCGTGCATGGAGTGATGGTGGTGGTAAAAAATAAACACACTGTAAAATTCGGGACAAATTATTATTTCTCTGTAGAAAAAGAAAGAGAAAAGTAACTAGGTAAAAACATTATCATTAAAGAGGATCTCAATCTTGTTTTCGTTTTTGTTTTTGTGCTTTTGGGTTGATGGAGAATCAAACGTAAGATCTACCTTTCATCTCACACCACTTTACTCATAATGTCAGCATTTTTGTGAATTCAATTGAATGCGATCATTCAAATTTGTTGCTGTAAGTAGATAGAGAATGAATTTTCTCTTGGTGCATGGATTTTGAATTATGAGAAAGCACTTTTCTTCTACAGCTTGTTTAGAAACTAATTCAAAAAATTTTGAATTATGATTTACCTTTCATCTCACCTAGTCTCATCTCATGCCATGCCATGCCACTTGAGTTGTAAGGTTCATGGTCATTTCAAAACTTCAAAACTAGTTATTGATGGATTTGTTGTTTGCCATTGAACATTTTTTTTTAATGGTATGGAGTGTTACAAGAAGCGAGTTTCACGGTATAGATGACGTTATTTTAATTGTCAGAATTATGGTCATTTGAATTGAATTGAATGGCGTCATTTAATTTTTATTATTGTAAGTAGTCAAAGAATGAATGCGCGCTTTAAGCGTGAGTTACGTGTGGCTGTGGACTGAGATCCTTATTTATTATTATGAAAAAACAAAGTAGTTGCAACAATACATAAATTATTTTGACGTAATATTTTCTTTTTCAAAATTATATAGACTCCGCGATTAATTACGTGATCTAATGTAAATACTCTCTAGTCATTTTACCATTAACTTTTTCTTATGTACAAACTGATATGCATTATATGTCCCCCTCCATTGTCAATCAAATTCATCTTTATTTGCCATTGTGCGACTCTCGAATTGTTTATACACAGAGAAAGATGAAACTGCACAGAATCACATGCAAACTGTTCCATATTAGATCCTTTGTTTAGGGGCCAACCGGATGCAAAATATGATAATGTACTTGTAGATTTTTATATTTGAAGTAAGTATCATTCAAACTGTTTGACTTGCCCTCTGATTGCATCCAGACATAATCTTAATGGCATCACCACAAGCATTTCTGAATACTGGTCATAAAATTTTGAGATACCAAACCACTACTTTTATAAGTCTAGGTTCCTGCTCCTGCTCCCACCGATTTTAATATTTGGGTTCACATTAAACGTATAAAATACCTTCCAGATAACATAGTGACCACAATACAATCAACTTGGAGAGAGAGAGAGAGAGAGAGAGAGAGAGAGAGAGAGAGAGAGAGAGAGAGAGAGAGAGAGAGAGAGAGAGAGAGAGAGAGAGAGAGAGAGAGAGAGAGAGAGAGAGAAGTTGGTGTCAATTGATTAGACAAATGAGTAATATGGTGGATACGGGTCGCTTTTTAAGTATAGTTCCTTTGCTTTGCAAGAAATCTGAGACATTGAATGGAAAGAAAGAGGTCACATATAAAGAATCAAAAGCAAACATGGAAAAAGTTAAAAAGGAAAGGGGTAGAGGATCTGATCAAACATTATCATTTCATTTCATCTCGATTGACAAGTACAACAATATCATGCTTTTTTCCATATCCTATTGCGCATGTTTGATGATTGTCTAATTACTTACACTTCTTTTTAAGCAGAAAGAAGAAAAGCAAACAATAATGTGGTTTGTGGTGTTCCCATAAGCATTCCATAAGTGAGGTCTGGATTTTGCCACTAAAACGCATGAGTAAACAAATCCATAAAAGCTATAGGTTTTATGGGATGAATGATTGCACAAAGTTCTCTCTGATCAAGCAAAGGATTCAAACTTGGCAAATATGCAAGGTGACATAAAGCTTGGATTAAGCAAAGTTGGGTTAATTGTAGGTTAAGATTGAGTGATTCGGATTGAGTTCGGTTTGCCAACAATCTCGATTTGTGTTAAACTCAATCTCGATCAAGTTAAGAGATGGTAAACACATACTTAACTTGACTTCTAACCAAATCCACTGTCACTACTGATCTAAATGAATTCGAGTTTCAAGTGAACTTCGAATTAGATCATTGTAAACCAACCCAAATTAAATCATTTAATTAGAGGCATAAACGTGCATGTGAAACCGATTAACAACGTGGAACAAAAACCAAAGGTTATGATGTACTAGTTGAATATGGAGGTCCCCAAGAAAAAAGAACGAAAAACCCTCATAAAAGTATTGAACTCTCTCCCCAAGAAAGAAATGAAACACTGGTAAAAGTTACTCTACGAAAAATTGGGAAAGCTACAAAGGAGAGAGAGCAATTGAAATAATAATAATGGAGGTCCCCACATTGGAGAAGACGATATGATGCTAATTTTGACGTCTCACGATTGTTGGCATACACATTTTTAACCTGCTGCTTTTTTATTTATGACATTTTGAGCTCTCTGTCCAAACCCAACAACTCGAAAGGCTTTGGCATTGCTGCATAATGCATGAACAAGACCCCAACAAGAAGAGATAAGAGATGCCCACCATATGCATCTTGTTCTTCACAAAATTCAACCCACCGCCCAAGAAACTTTCCATAGCTGTGGATGGATGCCTTGCCACACCAGATGGGAAAAGTTAAATTCTGATTAAAAAGAAAAGGGAGATCCAAGTTTAAAAAAAAATGGGGGTAGGTATACTGCAATTGTAAAGTGTTTGACAATTTCTTTTTGCCTTTGCTTTTGGTTAACAACTCAGTATCTCTCAATGCAGCCCAAAAAACAAGAAAAAAGCGATTTCCCTTAAATTGCTTTTCTTAAAGCAGGGAGACCAATTAGGTATGAAACTCATCATGCACATTGCTCAAATGGAAAGAAAATAAAAAGTAAAACAATTGTGGAAATTAAATATACCCAATAGAAACAAAATTTGTAATCCTACTCTTTTTTTTTTTCCTTTTTGTCCAAAAAGTATTTGACAATATTTTTCTGTTCAATTTCTGAGGACTAAAAAAATCCTAAGAGAAATTAACATGCACACTGGCATTCATGACAGAGTCACATACAGGGCAATTGAGAAGGGTGGACCCACACATTGTACACAGGCACAAATGCCTGCATGGCAATAACAACACCCTTGACTCCCTCACCCCACACCTCTTACACATCCTATCGCCACCACCACAACCACCGTTTCCGCCGCCTCCAACCACCGCATCCCCTCCATCAACTGCCTCTTCATCCCGCCCGTAATCGTTGCTGCCGCAGCTCGATTGCGCATCGTCTGCCACCGCGGCGGCTGCGGGGCCGCCACCAGCTTGTTGCTCCTCGCTAACATGCGCCAGGACTTGCTCTAAATTGGTGCGTAGAGAATTGGCTGCGGCTTCGTTTGTCTGCGCCATGTCCCTCCATATTTGGTTCTCAAGGAATAGGCTTTTGACCCGCTCTTGAAGGACCCAATTGAGCTTCCCCATCCTCTGTATCTCCTCGTCTTTCTCCTTCAGTTTCTTCACGATTCTCTCCTGGATTGCCGACACTAACAATCTCGATTGCTGTTTTCTGTGCTCTTCGAGTTCCATTCTCACTTTCTCAGTCTGTCAAAATAGCCATAGAAACCAAAATCAGTACAGAGGAATAAAATAAATTTTCTAAATTTCATGACAATGCTCTGTCTCATGGCCAAGAAAACTGAAGGAGATAAGAAAAAAATCAAAACCAGGCTTTTTGGATTTTTCATTCATTATGGTGAATGGCACAAGGCTTTATAGAAAGCATGAGTGAAAATTTACGACAAGTTTGGCCTAAAACAGGGGAGAGAAACAGAGGAATATTGAAGAAAGAGGAAAAAGAAGGGGTAGATATAAAAGATGGTAGAGGAATCAAACTCACATGTTGGGCGATGAAGCGATCGATCTCAGATTGCTGTTGTTGCATCTGAAAGGCAATGTCTTGGTCGACAAAAGATGAGGCACCAACGGACATTTTGGTCTTCTGAGGGACTGAGAAATTGTTGAAGTCATTGATTAATTGGTCTCTAGGCCTCTTTCTAGGAGCAGATATGTTGTTGTATGTGAGACCACTCTCCGCCTGCTTGTTCATCGAAGCTTTATTTGCTTCACAAAAAGGCGATTGGTACATGGGAAGCAGATTTTCGGGCATTGTTGTGGACAAAAGCAGGCCAGAGTCCATCTGCGTACTGTAAATATTGGCGTTTCCTTGGTTGGTTTTGATGAAATCTCTGCAAAAATCAAACACAACCCACGTAAGAAAATTGAATACCAGAGAAAACCCATGTAGAAGAAGGTGATTTGAAGGGCTGGCATGTACCTATTTGGGATTAACTGAGATGGGATAAGACCCGCATGGTGGAGGTGCTGAGCTTCAACTGCCATGAAGAAGAAAGGTTGGTTGGTTCCGCTATGCTTTTCTTGTGATTCTTCTAGCTCTTCTTGCTCTGTTGTCGTTGTTGTTGTTGGAGAGAAAATATAAAGAGAAATGGAATGAGAGCTTCAAGAGAATGAAGATGAGATGAGGCAGAAAGCACGCAATAGAGGTGGCGACTAGAGAGCCTGAATCAATTTATTAGGCTGAGGCAGAGAGAGAGAGCGAGAGAGAGCAAAAGTTAAAGGTGTTCCCAACAAAGAAAAATCCTATTTTTATACAATAAAAAATTTAAAACTTTTTTTAATTTCAAAAAAAGAAATAAAACTTAAAAAATAATTGTAAAACATGGAAGTGACAGATTTTGTCAGATTTGGTCCAATTTAAGTTTTGTTGATTTTTCCTTATCCAAAGAAAAAACCTCCCTTCACATTGCATTTACTCATGGATTTCGTCTGGTCTTTCCGTAATTAGACCAAACTTCCAGGGATAGTAACGGAACTTCCGGAAGCTGACTGGGTTTTTTTTTTTAATACCAAAACGCTGTGATTTTCTGCGGTTAATGGCGTTGCAGCATATCCGCCACGTATCCGATGGCGTGGTGCCCTCCGCAGAAGGCTGCCACGTCACCAAAATGGAGCCAAAGGACTTTTCCTGAAACCAGCACAGCACAGGCACAGCAGCAGGGCACTCGTTGTGTACGTGACTTTTTATTATGGGATTTTGAGGAGAGTGGGGCCCGTTGGGCACTGTCCCACGTGTGACGGTGTGTGCGTGTGAGGACACTAAAGCTGACCCACTAGCCACGTCTGGATGGGGCCCCCACTCTGTCATTTGGAATGGAGGTGGGGACAGACATTGTGGGGTCAACATTTCCGTTTCGCAGCGGTTTCCCCGTTTTGCTACCTTGTCCCCTTCCTTTAACTGGCGGTCTCCGTGTACGGACAAATCAAGGGTGGAGGGTGAGTGATCCGGTGCGGCACGGGTCCACCAGTACTGTGCGCCTTCATTCACTGTCAACAAATTAATGATCGCTTCCAAACTTTTTTCAAGTGTGGTGTTGGGGGGTTGTTTCGTGATTTGTCTGTCTCTTAGTCAAACTGTGCACACAATAATAATCTTTGATTAGTAAAATAATTAATTCATAAACATTTGCGTATTAATAGGAAATTAGATCGCATCATGTTTACTTCGAACCACTTAATTAAGAAGTACAGCTATGGATGAACAAATTAGGTTGAATTAAGTGCATACCAATTGAAATTAATTATTGCTTAACCCATAAGCACATGTGATTTCTTTTGGCTTAAGGGCCCTATAATCTTTTTCCTAGCTGTTTTATTACCCTTTCAGATACCAAATCCTTAGGGTGGTTAAGGTATGTAACACTCCATAGACTTTTTTTAATTTCTCCAATTGCCAATTAGGGTTAATATATATTTTTTTAAATTTTTAATTATTTAAAAACTTCCATTTTGTTGAAGTGAAAGTAACTTGAGCCAAAACTCATGGGTTGGGTTAGTTTTTGTTTTTATTTTCTAATTATGGGTTAATTTTTTATTAACCGAAAGAGAGAAAGAAGAAATTAGACTTGCCATAAAAAGATTCCATGCAATGAGATGATGAGACCATTCTGAGTTGTATGCTTATCTCTTGTATTGTAAAACACAACTTGTCCCATGTGAGAACTTTTCTTTTTTGTTTTTGTGTTTTTGAGGGGTGTAGATCCAAACGAGTGATTAGAAGAAAACTAAACTCTTCCTAAAATGGATTCCAAAAAAGTTTGGCTTCTTCTTTCCCATTAAACAAGCATCAAATTCAGTTTATATTGAGTAGGTTATACCTTCTAAGATTCCCTCAAATTAAGAGTAAAACATGAATCAAACATGCCATTAATATAACTTGTAATTAATTTTAATCTCCAAACAATCCGACAACTAATGGTATGAAATTTTTTATGAATGCAATCTCCCTACTGTTTGACAAATAATGCATATAGATATCACATTGTCTATCTTCAATTTTACATGAAATGCAAACTCTTCTTCAATTTTTGGAATTCAGGTCACTCGTAAATAATGGGTCATATGGAGTAATTTTCTAATTACTCCCAAATAATTTCACAGCATTACCTTTTTTTATATAGTCAAAATCACATATGTTTTTAAGTCTCCCATTAAGTTCTTTCCTAACAAGTACAAGAAATATTAAAGTCCTACCAAATTTCACAACCTGCAGTACCAAAAATATAGAGAACATTAACTTAGAGTCAAAGTCAATGGTAAAGTTGTAGCAGATAAAATGACCAGCAATGAAGTGAAATTATTGGCATCTAAATTTCTGAGGCACCAAAATTGAATTTGGGGGGCCAAAATGTGCAACCAAATTATGGGGTATTGACCAAATTGAATCTGAGAGAACAGTAACCCCACCTTGTCTGAAACTATCTAACATCTTCTTTAATTCCCTCACAAACACGCACAATCGAATAGGAAAGAAAAGGAGAGCATAAAGAAAAGGAAGGAAATTGAAAAGCATTTGCCACCAAAAAAAGATAGCAAATGTAAATGTAAACAGATGGATTCCCATATCCACTATCTCATCTCTCATCTCTCTCTCTCTCTCTCTCTCTCTCTCTCTCTCTCTCTCTCTCTCTCTCTCTCTCTCTCTCTCTCTCTCTCTCTCTCTCTCTCTCCTTCCTTGTATTATTGCTTTGCATTCATCATCCCATTTGGGCTCATAACGTATGCTTCACTTTAACCACCTCAAAAGAAAATAAGGGTAAAATACAAACCAAAGAAAAAAGGCATGCAAACACGAAACAAGGAGATGGACGGAAAACCAAATCATGCATTGACTATTGCATGTTGCACTGTTAAGAATGCTTACATATATTAGTAGTAAAATATCGGTTTGGAATTTTTTCTTTATACAAGCGATATTAAGAAAGGGAAAATTCGAATACAGGATCTTCGAATGTATGCATTGGCTTGGAATTGAATCTGTAAAAAATTAAAGGCACTAAAAATAAAAAAGGATAAAGTTTATGGTTATGCTTATCTTATTAGATTTGTTTTCGATTTGACAAATACAAAACATAATAATAAACCCCTCCTAGCACATGACAGAAAAAGCTTAACGTACATAATATAGTTGTTTTAAAATATGGAACATAATGGCATATTCTAGCTTTGTGTTTGTTCCACAAATTATGATTCCTAGGTGGAGGTTTTTTTAAAAAATATTTTTTTTTGTGACCTTTTATATTGAGCGGAATGATAGCATATTAAATTCACACATACTATACGAATGTTAGGACTCGAACCCATGACCTTTTTTGAGAAGAGCATTTGATCCAAATTACTATACTAGTGAGTCATTTACCCTATGTGGAGTTTTAATAGTGGCTTTATAGCTGGTTCAAATTTAGATTTATTTTAGAAGTTTCCAATGAAGTTCCTAGAATTGCATCTACCTTTTCACTTCACATCTAGTGTTGCAAGCATCAATGGCCACTAGCCAGCCATGCCGGCCCTTTATTTCTCCTTTTATATCCGCAGAGGTCGGTTTTATATGCCAACCACTTGGAAGATCCCATGATGATTCTAAAAGTTTTCAAATGTGGGAACCACACAAGTAGAAAAAATATATATCATGATGCAAAAGCATCTAGACTAGATATGTATGGTGGTTCTGATAACCAAGAAGCATATCTCCTTGTTTAATGTTATAAGCACTATGATTACTTTCCACTTGGATTATCTTGTTCGAAAAGCTAAAAACTAAATGATAAAAGTAAGAATAACAATGAATTGACGTTTTCATTTGGCTTTATATGGAAAATATGATGGCTTTCACATATGAATTTGAATCATTTCGACAAAAAAATAAACAAGAATTTAAATTATTAATTAAGTAGATTCTTGTTTAATATGTTATTTCTTGATAATTTTGCATTGTGACTATGAATTTGAACTATTGGATATAGTAACTCTTGTTTGAATGCCATGTGTTTGGATTCATAATTGGACAATATGATGTGTAAGATTGCCCCGGAAAAAAAACGTAATTATTATAGAAAAATACCCTCGAATACCATTATTACTATAGCAAAGTTTTCAAATAACACTATCACTATAGCATGTAGTTCCATTATATCGATATCATCTCCATATTATGTCGATATTGTCGATATTAAAGTATTATGTTGACATCTAACATTTTTAAAAGGTATATAAATAAAGTATCAATATTCTGTTGGTGCTGTCAATTTGACAGAGTAATGATGTTATTTGAGAATTTTGTAATAGTAAGTGATATTTGAGAGTATTTTCCTTAACTTAATGAAGTAAATATAATCTTGCAAGGAAGCGGTGAAGTAGGATTGGGGAGCTTTTCTGAAGTGGGTAGCTAAATGATCAAAGCTAGTGAAATGGAAGTCATGATAAAGTCATCATGCTTTTATGCTAAAGCAAAAACGAGCACTTGGTCCCTCCAAAAGTCCAAAGATCCGTAATTTGAGGACATATGCTTAATTAAATGTTATTATTGATTTAATTGACAATGAAACCAACCCAATTAGTGAAAATTAGGTCAGTCATTGAGATCAGATGATTCGACACCACTATGTCGTGTTCATGAATGCCGCCGCCTCAATTGTTAATCAAATGCTTAATGTGGAACTTTCCCTAAATTAGCTCAATTTAATATCCTCGGATGTTTCAGATGATATGCATATGCATGGCCAATACAACACGCACTTTTCAAGTATTGATGTAATAATACAAACAAGTAAAACCACAATTTATACATTTTAATTATAAATATCTCATTATTCGATTGTTGATGAATAAAGTTTCCCTCGTGTTGTCAAATTCGCGAATTACTTTGTTATAGAGAAAAATATGAAATTAGTCCGGACGAAAATTCCTATGTTCTTACCTAAAGGCGCTTTCAACGCTGTTGAAATAAAGAAGTCATTCTACCCATGTTTTAAATAATTAGATTTGGTTAGACTGTTTAATCATGATTCCCATAATGATGGTTTGTTTGAATTGATCAGTCTAGAATGCAAGAAAAAATTAGTTGAAAAATCATTGTATCCAACGAATTTGATTCCCAACTTTAGACGCACCATAACATGTTTTGTCAAAGAAATAGTTGAAATCTCCCACTCATCCTTGTTCCCTTCACAAGATGAGATGAAGTCTATATAAAGAAAAGGACATCGACAGTCCATATTTTGCCATCCTTTTCCTCCTCCGAGTAATCGACTTTGCATTTGGCATTAATAGGGTTAATATTATTCTTGGCCGCAACTTCGTGCACCGCAGGCTTCCACTCAAATCTATTCTTGGATTTCTGCCTAATTGACAAACAACGCAGCTAAGTAAAATTAATTGAATTCTCTTTGACAACACAAACACACACCAAAATGGAACCAAACTGATGGAGACGTGAGGAGGAGAGGTCGTTTTCTTGGAATTTCTCTCCATTGGAGGCTGCAGGACAAAACAACAGGGATTGATAGAGAAAATTTGTGCATATATTATATAGGGCCACAGTGTGGTCACTGGTCACGTACTTTTATCAAAATTATATGCTGCCCTGAAATTGTGGGCCAAAATCTTTTGCTTTCAATCTCTCAATGATATGATTGAATAATGGGGTTATGTTCCTTTTTGAATAGAGTCGATTCCATCTTGGGGTCTAGTCAAAAATTGATGTCTCTCTATCTTGTCCAAATGAAAACCCCAGAAATATTATATTATGAAGTTTTTGTTAATTTATATTGGTATTTTTCAAGCAAAAACTCAATCTAAATGTCTCTTTCTTTGACTAAGAAAGCCTTAACTTGTAATGACAAGCAATTTTTTGTTTGTTTAAACGAAAGTGCCTAATGGGTCCCCATGCCTTTGCTATTTAAAGCCAAAGCACAGCATTATCCCTTTATAATTCAACTTCCAACCACACTCTGCTACGCATCAAAAACCTAGAAAAAAAAGTATGCAATTTTGTTTCTTCTACAAATGTCACCTGCAACCCATTATACATAAAAACTTATATGAAATGAGGAGAGGATAACATTGTTTTACTTATTATTTTTAACTAATCACGCTATGCTAAGTGAAAAAATTATCACTTGTGACATAGCGTGATTGAACGAGAATAATAAAACAGTGATATCTTGTTGCATACAAGTGTTTCTCCCCATTATGACACATGGAGGAGCTTGTTAATTGAGATGATATTATAGTAAAAGAGAAATGAATATATTTATTTACTAATAGAGCATATATTACAAAAATTACCACTGTGTAAGGTTGAGTTTTTGAGAGATAAAGCTGAAAGCAATTTCACGTACCCCCACTTTGGATTTGATGACTTTTGAAGGCGTGAGGCACGTCAGGAATGATGCATAGAGATATGTATGCTGCTGGAGAAAGCGACCATGGCTTATCATCCTTTTCTATGTCCACTTTGATGGATTGGGTCTACCTATCCATTATGATTCTTGTGACACGCCAACGGTAAAATTAAAAGTTGCACAGCCTTGCTGTTAATAAATTAAGACGATGACTTATTCTAATTTATTAGAATTTTTTTTTAAAACAATACAATAAATTATTCTAATGTAAGATGAGGGGAATCGAACTCGAGTGTAAAAGGACGGACACATTTTCCTTATCCAACTGACATAACTCACATCTGCTTAAGTTATTGATAAGCAAGTGGCAGAGATTACCTGCTTAAATATAGAAATAGATACATTATTAAGCTTTTAATCACGGACTCTTCTTGGTGAGTGTGGTATGTGTATATATTCTCCTTTATGACGCCTTTGATGCCACAATAATCACAAAGTTGATTTTGGCTTTTGATGAGGTGTGCAACATAAAAACAAAACAAAGTCGTACTCACAAAACAAACTTTATTATTATATTTATTTCAATTATTTTTTATATCACATCGTGCTTTCTACATTACCTAAATATGCTTTCGTAGAAATCACAGAAAAAACGAAACAAAACAAGGTGACGAGAGATTGGACCAATTTTCCATATTTTGTCCTCTTTTTACGTTACTATATTTTTGTATTTTATAAATTGTTTGTTGGGCATTTCAGAATTGGAGTGGAGAAGACGTGGGTGCTATTAATGTTTGACAACAAGATGAGAAAAAAGTAGATGCGATATATTTAGGGCCAGTTTGGCATTGCTGTGCTGTGAAAATAATCGCTGTCAGATTTGCTGTGAGAGAAATCAGCTGTGAGAGAAAGCAGTTTGGCGTTTGGTAAAATTTTTGTTAAAAGTGTTGTTGGTATTAATTTTACGTATAATCAGAAAATGATTGCCGCATAATCATTAAACCCAGCGCCTCTTCGAAATTGATTCCTAAATAATCAGAAAATGAAAGCACCTCATTAGCTGCTTTCCCTTATAGCTTTCTCTCACAACAATTTTTAACAATAAGTGATTTTCTCACAGTTTACCAAACGGGTTGAGCTTCTTAAAATTTTTTAAAAATCACTTATTACCCCAAATAAGCAATGCCAAACTAGCACTTAGTTTGCGTCCATACATCGAGTTCAAGGATTTATTACTTTGGCACAAGTTGAAGACTAACAGAAAACAAAATTGTCGGCCCAAGATGGATCCCGAATGTCAAGTCAATGTGGTCGTGCTCATACCCATTTCTTTAACAAATAATTGTTAATTTATATATATATATATATATAAAGCAAAAAGCAGATAAATTCAAAATACTAGAAAATGTTATTGGTTAATGCAAACATTAAGAATTGAAATTATTAATTAAATGAGGATAATATGGTAAATTCACATTTTTTTCATATTAAAAAAAATTAAAATTAAAAGAAAAATAAGATAATAGATTCTATTTTTATGGAACACAACTAACCATTATCTTTTTTAATTCTAAAATAAATTAAAATTTTTATAAAAAAAGCCTTTTGCAGGCGCGAAAGCGCGTGCGAAGTTGCTAGTATATATAAATGCATTTCATGCAATAAGATGGAAAAGTCGTGTTTGTGTTTGAGGTTGAAATAGAACGCCTACATTATTGTTAATTAGGGTACGACTAACTAATGATTTGTTATTGGATTATGTACTAACAAATATTATACATGATAAGAGTCAAAAAAGCGGTGTCAAATTTGAATCTTTTGAAGTTACGATTAAGGTTGTTATTAAATGAACCTTAAAATTAATTGAGGATATTCTAATATTAAACTATTTATTGAGTTACTAATTTATCATAGTATAAAATTACCAAAAATGATATATTGAATTGTGAAATAAATGTAATTTTAATAACTGCAACATACTCACCATATTCAACCCTAATTAAACATATAACCGAAAAGCCTTACTTCCAAAAACCTTAGTATTAACTCAAACAATTTGTTTCATCGTTATTTAGTAATTGATTGATGCAAACAAGTCTCATGATGTTTCAGACATATCGAGGAAGTCATCAAAAGATGTATTAACTTTGGTATTTTTGGTTTAGGTTGAAAAAAAAAAATTAGGTTTGTCAGGTGAAGCATCAAGTTCGGCAACAAGGTTAGTTTTGTGGTCTGATGGAGTGTTCGGCAGTAAGGTGGGTTTGGTGGTCTGATAGTGTTCGGCAGCAAGCTCTCGAATGAGTTTGGTGTTGTGTGACAGAGTATATTTATAATTAATTTTACATTTTGATTTAAATATTAGAATGTACTCAACCATAATTAATTAACAAAATTAATAACCCACCCCCAAAATAAAAGGAATAATACATTCGGTTTGTTAGAAACAGGTGGGATGAGCACGGACAGATTTAAACGTCAAGTTCAAATAGAGTAGGGATCAGCTTTTCCAAACCAACCCAAACTAAATTAATTGCACTTTGGTTCGCCTCATATTAATTTGATTTGAGCTGTGTAAACGGGACAAACAGTTTTTACCAATTTCTAAAAATACGTGTAGCTAATGTAATGAGTCACTTATTGAAACACAGTGCTCTCTTGAGACAGATAAAACCATAGCAAACATGGCAGTAGGTTTTACATTTTGCAAAAGGCTAGTACTATTATTACAATTCTCCAAATATGCATGAAAAATCTACATACTTTGCGTTGTCCATATATGCATAAACGACTATAATAGCGGGCTACGCATTTAGCTCGAAATTTGGATATATAATTGTCTGCTTTATTAAGAAGATACCCGTTCTCCTATAACACAACAAAGTTTAGAAATAAAGTGATGTGCAAGATTTCCCAAGTAGAAGAAATGTGAATTCCGAAATCTTCATTGGGATTGAATGACGCGAGAAGCTTGGTTTCCACTGTATGATTGCGGAAAGCATAATTTGCAGGACATAACTAATTCGTGTATCGTGGTATTAGTTGAGAAAATGATATGCCATTATATATGCATGCCTCATGAACAGCAAGCTGTCAGGTCATGTCTATCTGCTTACATAAATTCAGTACTATATATGCTCCAGGAAAAACCTAATCACATGCACCGTCTGCCTAGCTACTTGACTCTAAATCAAATCCCAATATTTCAAACCTCCGTACATTGCACATGCCCTTAACTTAGGAGGAAACTATATTGTTGCTTTCGAGCATGCATGTCCCTAATCAAATACGTTCAAAGATCCAACAATCGCATTATTGTCAATAATGATTGAATAATATGATGATTTGTTGCCTAATAGCATCTTACTCGTTGAAAATAAATGAATTTTTTTACCTACTACAAAAGCTTATGAAAGAAACAATGTTTGAAATATGAACAAATGAAACTCTGTTCTAATAATTAGCTAGAGACTTTTGAGATTTAACATGGAGCTAGCATAACGTTCGAGAATTAATCATATTAAACATGTATTTAATTGCTTAAACCATGTGACGTCCGGGATATGATTAATTATTCCTTGCTAATTTCTTTCAAATTGTCGGAGATAGGTTTTAAGCGTGGACATTTTTGTTAGATAAGTTAATAAACTAATGTGGATATATAATTATTCCTTGCTCTTAATCAAGTCCTTAGTTTGGGAGGTGCGGGTGTGGTGGTTTGAGATTGGTGTGGAAATTTTGCAGCCTGTATTAGGAGGTCCAAAGATGTGTTTTTGGCTGAACATGTTGAGGTGCTGGCGGTATGTGAAGGCTTGTTGTGGTGTTTGGAGCTTAGACTTCTCAGCTTTTGGTCATATTATTGAAGATGCTAAGGCTCTCTTGAGTCGTCGACTATCGGGGGTAATCATCTCTCATGTGCCTCGTCAATGTAATGGGGTGGCTCATTGTTTAGCTAGATACATTTTATAGATTGATAGTTTTGCGCAATCGAGCAAAAACCCTCTTGAATTTATTCAGGATGTTCTCGCAGAAGATTGTAACCAAATTTAGTAATACTCAATAAAGATATTGTTTTGTTAAAGAACAAAAATAATGTGCTGGATAGGCCAGGAGCGGAATCTGTTGGTTGGATTAGATGACCAAATTTCAATATTCTCTCGTACTTAATTATTGGTCGTAATAACAAAAAAGAAAAAAAGAAGAAAAGAATATCATGATATGATCACCATGTAGTAAAACAATATGAATTTCATATATAATAATGTGATCGAGGCAAGGTATTCAATCAAAGGCAATGCTTTTTTGTTTGTTTGTTTGTTTGCTATAGATTATTATAGTGGGTAAATTACTCAAATGGTCCTCGAATTTATACTCGATTTACATTTTGGTTCCTCAATTAAATTATTCGTTCAAATGGTTCATCAACTCTATTGTTCCTACCATTACATTATGTTAATGTTGCCGTCAAATGTAAGGGTAAAACCGTCCATAACCATCTTATGTTCCCCAAATAGGTGATAAAGTGGTGATACATAGATGATAAAATAGTGATAAAGTGGTGATACATAGGTGATAAATAGGTGATACATAGGTCAAAAGTCTTATTTACCCCCACAAATGTATCATTTGCTGCTCACATGACTAAATTTAACAGAAAATGTAACGGAATGACCAAAGCGCCGATTAATAAAGAGTTGGTAGACCATTTGAATAAATAATTTAGTTTAGAGACCAAAATGTAAATCAGATACAAATTTAAGGACCATTTGAGTAATTTATCCCAAGGGGGAAGCACTTGCTTATCCAAGAAGGGGGAATAAAATTCCCCATTTGAAATAATTAATAAATAACGGTGGACGGTCTACTCGAAAGCAACATTTGATGATGCAGATTTGTTGTGGATTTGGCCAAAACTGGATTTGGACCCATTATTTGGGATCTTTTGTCCCACCGTGACCGGCATGAGACTAATTGGAAACTCAGAACAAGTTAATTATATATTAAACCTTTCTGTTTAGGGATTTAAAATATAATTAGAATGACCATGTTTATCCAAAGCATGCATGTTTGGATGGTGACTGTCACCATTTCTTTTTTATTTGAAAATCAAATAAAAATAATAGTGCTCCTCCGACTCGTCAGAATCTTATGATATCACAAAGCTTGTGAGCCTTGTGATTAAAAAAATGAATCTTCGTTTTATTATTTATTTATTGGATGGTGAGGTGGAGAACTCATTGCGACATGCAGAGCAGAGAGACACAAAAACAAAAAGAAAAGAATGAAACAAAAACATGTTTGTATAGATTACGGTCTTCCCACGCGATTGAAGCACAAATGTTGCTCTCGTCCTCCATTAATTAAGGCGTGATATGAAGCTATCATCTAAGGACGATTATTGTTCACAAGAAATTGAAACAGAAGCTTCCTTCTTTGTGTTTTGTGTTTTGTGTTTTGTGTTTGCTAAGGATTGAAAGCGAAAGTCGACCTAATTAACATGACCATAACATGTCATGCAATTAATGTGTTATTTAAGTTGTCCCCTCTTTTTTTTTTTTTCTTAAAAAAAAAAAATCAGTCCAAATGGTTGAGAGAAATTAGCAATGGTATCTAAGCAAAAACCCTCTTGAATTTAGTCAGGATGTACGTATAAGAGAAATGTAGTTAATTACGTTTAACTTATATATAATACTGGATTCAGTAATTTAATTTGAAAATTAACATGGGTCCCATGATATGATTTGTTATCATCATTAACCGTATTATGTATCAAAAAAATCACATCACAAGCAGTTTGATTGACGTAATGATGGAAATTTATTCATTATGTTGTTTTCATATTAAGTTAGGATAAAATTATTCTAGTTTTTTTGTTTGTTTGTTTACGATAAGAAGAACTTTCATTAAACAACCTCGAAAAGCACCCTACAACATAAGGATTAAGACAAAATGTATTGAAGTAGGAGGCCTAAGATTTTAACTGAAATACAACATGCATAAATTTTTTTTTTTGGTCCCAACCACCATTTATGTTTCTGAGCCATGAGTATCCATTGTTGAAACTGCCAACGACTTGGGAACCCTAGGACACTCTGTCGTATTATCGAGAAAAAAAGGTCCCAATGTTGTATTCTTAGTCATTGGCAATTGATGATTCAATTTGATTGATATTAGTCATTTTCATTTCCGCTATTCAGCAGCAGTACAATTCTGTATTTAATTATTGGGCATGTTTGGGAGGTTTCTATAGGTGTTGAATTTTATGATGAAAAAAAAGTAGAGCAAAAAGAAAAGTCCAAATTGAGATTTGAAATGTTTTAAAAGTCGTATAGTGAATTTCAATTGAAATGATACTAGCACTAACCAAAACGGATAAATTATTAGTCCTTTTCACTCACGTTTTTTCTAATTATCACGATTGTTTGACAAGTTTGATCAATGATTTAATTTTCTGTTGAAAAAGAAAAAAAATAATAATAAAAAGGTCGCATTGCTTTTACATGCATTTGGATTTGATTGTGTTGGCTGGCCGTTTAATATGTTGAACCGTCTTCTTCTTTTTAATCTTTTTTTTTTCTTTCTTTTTAGTCGATTCTAAATGTGCAGTGACAATTTTATTTATTTTATCACTCAAGAATTGTCATACATCAAATCGACCAACCTACGTGGCTGGTTAAAGTATAAAATATTAGATGTCGGTAAATTGCTCTCTTAATTTTCAATATTTTATAGCTCAAGTAGTTAAGAATAGTTATTCTTGCACTCGAGATACTGTGTTTAAATCTCCACTTATCTAATATCGCTTGAACAAAATCCACAAAGTGCACTAATTAAACAATAAAGTAACCCCTAAAATACTTTGCTCACATTAACAATCAACTAAACTAATCTTTCTGACAGTTATAATCGATCTGCCAAGCAAATACTTGAACTCGATATTATTGGGCCTTCAGAGCTTAGAAGTATCCCCCAAGCAAATAAACGTGTAAATGGAATTTGGAACCTCAACTTGTGGGCAAGAAATTAACCTTTAATTCCTCAAAATTGACCTTAAAATTTTCCTTGGAGGCATCGCTCACTTTCTGTGTTGGTCTATTATTCTGCACAATCATTCAAGGCGCGGACCACTGAAAACTGCAATGAATCTTTGGCCTTTCTTTGTTGCGTGGGAATTTTTGGCCATGACCAGCTGTTTATGTATGTACTAGATGACATGAACAAGTTGTGGCCTCGACCCATCACCCATCTCCTCATTGTCATCCAAAATATATTAAATATATTTATGATGAATTTTACATATATATACATACATATATATCGGTACACATCAAATAAACAAATAATGTCCACTTACGTGGTGCACCATTTTGATTGAACAAGAAATGGGAATATTTCACTCTTTTTTTTGTCTCAAGTTATCTTGTTTCTTGCTTGTAGACGTGAAGATTATTGGCGTTTTGTGACTTGTGAGATGTTCTTATAGTAATTGGTTTTGATTGAATATATATAATTTAGGGTTGTCTTTCCTAGATGTGATGTAGCAATTCAGAGAAACTAACCACCCAATTTGTCACCTTCGATTCGATTGATAAAAATAAAAGATGAGATGAAGTAGCAAACCAAACTTTGTTGCTTTCCATACATGCCGTTCTTGACCAAAACAATATCAAATCAATAATTTTGTTTCTATGTCACATCTTTATCATCTCCAAAACTCCTGTTTCTACTAACTCTGCACAAAAATTATATAAATTGGAGGTAACGTGCAATACTGCAACATGTATGGCATAGGAAAACCCAAAAAATTTAATTAAAAATTAATAAATATAGGCAAAGATAAAGCTGATTTTCTTTTCTGGCCTGGTCAAAGAGGAAATTAAATACTAATCTAATTTTGATTTTCAGAAAACACACAAGAAACAATAAGATGATTTTCTGAGCTCCCCCAGAAAAATTTAAAAGAAGAAATTGATGGGTTGACAGCATATGTATATATGCGTGTGTGTCCATATTGAAAAGACAATAACATAACAGGTTAAGAGGACAAGCTCTAAGTTCATACCACATGGTATGCTTGCTGGCTCTACTCTCTCTGAATTGTCAAGCAAGTATGAAAATGACACACACAAACAACAGCCCCATTCATTTCTTTTTTTATTATAGTTTTGTGAGAGTGGGCCTAAGAAAGCTGACCTAAATTGGAGGATCTTAGTATCTATCTACTCTCTCTCTCTCTCTCTCTCTCTCTCTCTCTCTCTCTCTCTCTCTCTCAATTTAGTCTTTGAATGTTTGATTAGGGATTGGTCCCCAGTAGTGTAAAAATGTAAAGAAATGGAAAGGTGTGTCATAAAGAAGGCAAGTCCACTTTGCAGATATATCCATATTCCATGCACATAGGTGGGGGTGGAATTTGATGGTGATGGAGTGGACAAAGCCTGGCATAAAATATGGATCTACATCAAAAGTTGTGGGCCAAGCAAGTCTGAATTTAAGGTGGGGCCCTGAGGGGACACAATCCAGCTACCAGCTATGCTCATCACCTTAAAATTTTGATGTTGTTGCCTCCCTTTGCTCTCTCTCAACACCACATTTTCCCTTTATAACGTTGCACCCACTCATATGACAACATGAGAGAGAGAGAGAGAGAGAGAGAGTTTATGATAGTCTTCCAAATAGCTCATCCTTTAAGTGGGAATTTTGAGGAGTGCCATTGGTTTTGCTTTAGGAAGATGGATTTGGTAGGATATAAAGAGATGGTGGAGTAGAAGTAAAGGTAGGGCATAATATCTAGGGGTTGGATTATTAATTCCAAGTTTGAATTGAATCAAAACCCAATAAAGCTGAAGTATCCAGGAAGGTAAAAACAACATATGCATAAAAGGGGAACCTTTTGCTGGCCATTCTTTTTTCATTGAGTTAGAAAGATGCCCTTGGAAGCACATAATCTTATCCCACCGACAGAAATCGCATATGCTAAAGTCTACAAGGCCACAATCTCTCTTTCATCCCATGATCCCATTTATGCGTTTTCCAAGATTGCAACATCAAACCTAATTAGTGCAGCAGATCAATCATCTCACTTCCTTTTCCCTTTTCTTTTAAACCCTTAAACTTCAAATTCTTAATTGCCAAGACAAACCCAAAAGATGGCCAAATGAACTTTAATGGGTTCTTGAGTTGGAGAGAAAGGGAGAGGTATTGAATTCTTCAAAATATGGTCCAAAGTAAAGGGAATGGTGGGGTTTTCTTGTTTTCGCTTATATTGAAGGGATTGGAGTTAGGAGTTGTGTTAAAGTTCAAATCTTGATGCAATTAAGTAAACTTTTTTATTTAATCAAATTGATAGGAACAGATACTTATAAATTAGGGCTCAACCACCTACTACATTTGAAGTTGAATTTAAAATCATCTTCTTAACGCTATTTGCAAACATCTTAGGAATAATGGTGACAACATATGGGAACTTGTAACAGGTTATCCATATGGGATGGCTATTTTTAAAAACACACACACACATATGTAGAGAGAGAGAGAGAGAGAGAGAGAGAGAGAGAGAGAGAGAGAGAGAGAGAGAGAGAGAGAGAGAAACAAAAACAAAAAAACAAGAGGAAAATAGATGTGCTACTCCATTCTAGATGAGCTTCCAACTTTTCCTCCCTTTGAAAGATTCAAGTGTATCGTTGAAGAGAAGGGTGATGGCATGGAAAGTGACCTAAATCTAAGACTATGGCAGGATTAGGAACCTATATCACACATCAACAAGCTATGAATAAACTTTTGAGCAAAAGAAAATAATAAAAATTGAGCGAGACTTTAGGCACAACTACCATGAGCATTTTAAAAAAATGGGGTTGAAAAGAGTAAATGTCGCCCATCAAACTTTATTGGTCATCCCAACATTGCATGTCGTAGCTATAAAGGAATCAAATGCTGGACCAGAGCATGGTCTCCAAGTCATGCTATTGAATCCAAAGCCAAGAATCTTAGTCAAGTCATACCAGAATCTTCCAAAAGTTAAAAGTAATTTAAATGCAAGACTTATCTATACCTCTTGTTTTCTTGGCATGTGAACAAATGCATAGGTGGATGTGGTGCAATTTTCTAAATGGGATCTAACTTTTCATCAGACTGAGGCAGGTAGACCATACTATATAAATCATGATAATGAAGTCGGTCGAACCACATTTGGTCCAAAGTTCATTAAGGAAAAAAAGAAGCCATGGTCATGGATAGTGGTGAGGTTGTCTTATAGGAGATCTAATAGCTGTTGAAAATGATGTGTAACAACTATAGTAGAAGCCCCAAATAGAACAAGTCTTTAAGCCAAAATGGTACACATCATGAATAAAAAGAGAATACTTCATTCTTTACTATGTAAGTAGGAGCTTCTACAATCCTGCAAATAGCAGTGACATATGTGTGCAGAAGTTTTATTTTTGTGTTTTTGATGAATTATTTTTGCATATGTGTCAAACTGTGATCGCAAGAGGGAGGAATATCTCCTTACAAGGAAGAAGGCAAGCAGTATCCTAAATAAAATGAGAGAACAAAAATGAAATTGGAGTGAACGGCTATAAAGTTGTAGTTTGGTTGGGTTGGCAACAAAGCTAGCCCAAAGCATATGGTCCCAAATTAATTTTTCATTGCACTTTAGTTCGCCCAAAGCCCAATCCACTCTTTTGATCAAGTTGTATATCCAATTTTAGCTACCGTAAAGCAACTTCAACTTCAAGTGTAGCCCAAGTCCAACCCAGCAACCTCATCCTCTAATTGTAATTCCCTTTGCTTGGGCCAGCAATAGTAATCCTTGTGACTGGTTCAGAATTTTGCATTATTATGCTCCTTCTGAAAGTGCATGTTCCATGAATATGTAGTTATATACTTTGTTGTTATGAATCTTTAAACTCCATTGGGAACAATCTCTTTTGCCAGAAATCTTGTCTCCATTGGCTATTATCACATCAAATAAACCTGCTTGTCCATCTAACTTGTAATTCAATCTCTTGGGGAAGAAGAGGTATTGAAATTGTGAAAACTCCTAGAATCTAATAATACAATTGGACAGTTTCTCTTTGTACTACTCTCATATGGTTTTGGCATGGTTCATTATTGGACAACATTCCATGTTTCTTGTTTTTTTTTTTTTTTTCAATTCGATAGAAGAAAATTAATTAGGAGAAGATTGCAGTAAATAAATTTTACACATGTCTTGCGCAAACTACTCACGCTAATATATTAATGTTCATGTGACCATATTTTAGTATCACATTATAATTTTTCCGTCTTTTCTGATACCGCACGCTACTCACGTTAATTATTAATACAATAATGTTCTTGTGACCGTATTTTAGTATTACATTATAATTTTTCCATCTTTTCCGATGCCATTGGATAGGAGGTTGAAAAAATCCATTTTCTCATAATTAATTCAAAATATCTAAGAGTAGCCCATAATAAAAGGGCCAAAGTTGTCGCACAGTTAGGAGTTTCGAGCCCTAAACCGTCTGCAAGCAGAAAACCCTCTCTTCTCCAATCCACCATCACCATCATGTCCCAAAAATCAAAATCAAAACGAAAGACACCAAGACAACAAGGACCCCCGACGACAAGCCCAAACACAACACCATCGGAGTTCTCATTTGCCATAGCCAGAATCGCAGCGTCTCAAATCAGTCAATCAGTAGGCTTCAAAGCCACGAAGCCTTCCGCTGTCGAAACCCTAGCCCACATCGCCATCAAGTACATCGAGGTCATAGCTTCCGCCTCAGCCTCCTACGCTGCCATGGCCAATCGCACCAACACGAACGTTTTCGACTTCACCAACGCCCTCCATGACTTGCAGTCGGTGCAAGGCTTCAAAGGCGCCTCCTTTCTCCACAAAAACGGCTTCTGCGTTTTGGGTTCGAGCGTTTTGACCGATCTCGCCAAATTCGTCAGCTGGAACGAGGAAACCCCATTCGCCAGGCCGATTCCGCGGGCCGAGAAATTGGATACAGAGAAACGGATTCCGTTTCCGGTGGAAACGGATTCCGGGAGGGATTTGCAGGTGCCGAGATGGCTTCCAGCATTCCCGGATGTAAAGAAAACGGTCGCGAAGAGGAGGAATGGTGAGGAGTTGTGGGAGAAGATGGTGGCTGGGAATGGGGGTGGTGGTGTTATGAATGAAAGTGAAAGTGAAAGAGTAAGTGAGAGTGGGAATTGGAATGGGAATGGTGGGAATGAGAAAGGGTTTTGCTTGGAATTGGGGGAGGAGAAGAAGATGGGGAGAGTGAGGTTTAGGATTGGATTGGGGGTTGAGGAGGAGGAGAAAGGGGTGGCGGGTTTGGGTTTGAATTTGAGAAGTGGGGTTTGTAGAGGAGGGAAAAGAGTGTGTTGGAATAATAACAGTAAAATTGGTTACAATTTTGATGATGATGATGCTGATGATAAAAGATAGTTTCAATTTTGATAAACTTTGTAATTGATACAAAAATATTGAATTGTTTTGGAAAATTTTCAGAGTTGTTGTGTTCACTATTTTTCATGTATTTAATAACCAGATTTGGGTTCTTTTTGAAGGGCATCCCAGGATTCGAACTTCTGACCTTTATGAGATCACAGATGCACTGTAACCATCGGAGCTAGTGTTTTTGTTTCTCCCTTGAACTCAGATTTTACTAATTTACACGTTTTGGATGGTGTAATATTGCGAATGTTGTATATTATCAATAATATTTCAACAAGTATGGACATAGAATGGAATTCAGCTTTGCAATATAATTGATAAACACATTACTATCTGCCACACAGGAACTCTGCAAAAAAGCATTTAATTCATGAGCAATGCACTTCAAGTGACAGACAATAAGCTTTAAAGCAATAAGCAATTTGAATTTCTTTTTCTTAGCAATGCATTCTCATGACTAAGTAGTAACATCATATAGGGAGTTCCATTCATTCACACAAAAAATACGTCTTCGCCTTTTGACACATATTTGTAACCAGACTTGCAACAGACACTTGATCTTTCTCTTATAATAATACTACATATAATTGCAAAAGTTTGGACTGGCAAGACCAAAAGCTTTTCTTGAAGCTCATTTTCCACAGTTGAAACCATGGCAAACGGAGAGGATTATGACAAGGATTAGTGCGATCAGGATTCCCAAAACAATCAGCTTCACCTTCATGTTCTGCAGCCACATCTTCCTCCGCATTTTCGTCCCAACATTTCTGAAGTCCTGTGCCTGTAAGCAGATCAAGTTTTCCCCCATAAGTAGGTTACATAGAATAACAATTCTTTCAGAGGAAATAAAATCTTGAAAAGAAGAATCAATTTCAAACTGTGGAAACCATAGACTCAGAATTAGACTTCATGAACTGTGGAAAGCAATCATAAACTCTACAGGAAGTGTTTAAAGCCCTTTTACATACTTGAGGCCATGCACAATACGGGGGAAAATACATAATTTCAAAATTTTAAATTCACAGTATTAGTAACACGTGCTTACGAGAGAGAGAGAGAGAGAGAGAGAGAGAGAGAGAGAGAGAGAGAGAGAGAGAGAGAGAGAGAGAGAGAGAGAGAGAGAGAGAGATGACCTGTTGATGAAGGTTCTCAGTCTTGTCGACCAGAAGCTCTATCTTTTCCCCTCTATCTAAAACCTGCATCAAAATGCAAGATGAGGACATATGAGTATTCAGAAGAAGAAAAAAAAGGTATGAAAAAGGCATCTCGAGGAAACAAGAAGTCCATCTAATGACCTCTGTTCTATGTCTATATAAGAATGGATGTTTACACCCAACAAAAATAGTCATTGAACTTCATCCATGTAAAATATAACACATCAAGGCACACATTGCTTTAATCATATATCTCAAACATTGTACTGATGAATATATTCTTCCGCATCAAAAGTCCAAGTAAACTCATATAAAACAGGGTTCTAAGAATAGCGGACTTCAATTTTGAAAATATATCGCAACTATCCAAAAAACAGAAGTCTCAGCAAATCTACCCTTCACAGTCAATTTGCTGGAATTACTTTTGAATTCTGTTTCTTCTCCAGAAACAGTAAACAAAGTCATAGTGGTTATTAGAATATGGTTTTGGTCGTTCGAGTATTTTAGTCCTTGCTGTTTTTAAGAATGAGTCTATTTTCACAAGATTGAAACAATCTGCATAAAGAACAAGATTGATCATAAAGACAAGCAAAATATTCTCCTGGTCAGGTCTGGTCTACAAGTGAGAAAAAAATGGTCAATTTATTTTTCTTCATGGAGTCCTGTTTTTAATTTATCGTCCACAGTTAATCATAACATTTTTCAAGGTTAGGATACTTTTCCTTCACCTGAACATTGGAAACAAGATGCACCTCTATCCTTAGGACTCATTCCAGATCCAGTTTCCTGAGTCCCAACTACCATTACTTGCGCCATTGTGCTCAATAGTGTAGGTAACTTAGGATCTAACAACAGCCAAAAGCGTGCACATGCACATTTATGGACGTGTTTGTGTGAGCACATGTGCGTGCACCTAAATGTTCAACAATTTGATCAAGTCGGAGTGAAAAACCCTTATTCCATCTATAGATTCCCAAATCTGAGAAATAGCTGGCCAAAAAAGAGAAAAAATAAAGAAATAAATAGGCAAATTAAGGTAAGTCAGTTGGATTCAATAATATTGTATCCCATCCATGGCAAACAATCTAATAAAAAACAAGTATTCGATACCAATAAACCCATGCAGTGTACCTTTTCAATATTCTCCATCATAACACCTTTAACTTCTGAAACCTGGGCCTTCACCTTTGCAAGCTTGCTTATTTCTTCAGGATGATCAACACAGTACTGCATATGTTCCTTCAATTTTGACCTGCAAGTAATGGAAAACCAAATCAGCTATTTTAACCAGACAAAATTGAATTAGGATGTCTTTCACATTAACCGAATTACGTATGATACCCAAATTCCTTGTTAAGGCTGTTGGCAGGGGCTGTAGCAGCCTTTCCACCACCATATTTTGAAACAAAATCATCTTTGATACGCTCCAGAAAAGCTATAGGTACTTGTCTTCCAGATGATTCATCTGCAACCACACAATACGCTGCGACAAGAAGAAACATCGGTCAGTAACCGATTGAATAAGATAATAGTAAATTACGAACTGACACTAACAAGAATTTAAAAATACTCGGTTCTAAGAATTTATGAAGATAGCTCAACGAAATGAAAGGAAGCCTATGCAACACAGCAGTAGTTCGAATGTTTTAAGAGTGTCACATTTCCTAGCAAATTCAACATCCAAAATGATTAGACATGAAAAACCAGGAAATCAAGGCATTGAAAATATCCTCAGTTCAACATTCAAAAAGCAATGAGATGCAATCTACTAATAACTACTCTAGAATGACACTAGATATTTGAATATAACTGAAAACCAATCACACGGAAACAGCATTCACCCATGCATAGTTGCAAAGCAACAAAAAGATATCTTCTAATGTAAGAATAAGATCCAAGATCTAAAACCTCGAAAGCACGGAAACCGAAAACCAGGGCCATAACTCAAAATTCATAAAATGAGCCCAAACATCAGCATCGAGAACAGATCTACGAACAATTAAGTATATCAAACGAACCCTCAACTTCACTTCGGCTTGCGAGCACAACAAAGTAAAATGAACAAAGCAAATAATCAACACAACATAAAGTAGTTTCTCCGTCATTTTCCTGCGAGAGAATTTTCTCGGGAGGCAAAAATAAAGAAAAAAGGGCATTACTGTAGCCATTGTCGACGAGGTAATTGAAGGTGTGTCCATCGCAGTTGTAAGTGAACTTGTTGTTGGTAGCGGGAAGCTTCTGGAGGCACTGAAACGCTATGGAGTTGAAATTGCCGCTGAATTCCGTGTACTCTGCCAGAATCACAGTGCCTCGTGCTACGAACGCGTAGATCAGTGACTTCTGCCCCATTTGATTTGAGCCTTCCTCTGAGACCTTCTGCTTTGCTTAGCTTTTGGTTTCAGAGAGAGGAACAGAGGTTTTGTATTTTCCTTTTTTTCTCCTTTTGATTTTGTTTTGGATTTTTGGGTTTTGTTTGTGTGAAGCGCTCTTTCTTTCTCTCTCTGATCTGTCAAGCGCCTTCTCCCACACTGGTTTTGTTTTGGCTCTTTTTGGGAGAGAGAGAGAGAGAGAGAGAGACAGAGATAAAAGGGAAAGTTGGGGGGTTTAATGAGGTTTAAAAAGTAGAAAGATAAGTATGGAAGAAGAAATGTGAGGTTTGAATCTGATTAAGGATTTTAAACTAGAGAGAGAGGGATTTTGGGGAAAGATTTTTGTGAGGTCGGACTCATCTGTGATTCATAAGCTCTACTTTATTTGTTTTTCTTTCTTAAATATGCTAATTATCAATGAAAAATTAAATTCCATTATATGAGTAAATTTCTACCGTCCATCCGTTTGTTTTTATCATATGGTTGTTGATTAGGTAAAGTTCTATAAGAATGTGCAATTGTAATTCACAACATGACATTGTGAACATATCACATGTCCAATAACACAATCATCTATTTTCGCATATGTGAATTTGATCAGGATAATAAATCCGACTCTTGTACTTAAGTTTAAATTTCCCTCTCTAAATTAGATTAATTTTGCAACATTAATTTCTTCCTTATCTTAGAATATAATTTGACTTTTCAATTATTATAACTTTTGGTTCAGATTTAGCATGTAATCAGCCACCAATTAGAGGAGCAACATATGAGATGATACCCAAATCTCATGGAACAGAAACAATAAATAAATCAGAAAATAGCAAAATTTTAAGGATAAAGTCATATGTTTCCAACGCGTGGCATAGTTTAGGTGCTCTTGTAAAAACTGCCTTCCTACTTGCGTTGTATGGAATAACTATATTTTACTTTTTTTAATATAAAAAAGAAACGTAAAAATAAATAATAAAAAGAGATAAAGCATCAACTTGCCATACCCGCAACGTCACCAACCACTCACAGTCTCATACCCACACAAGAAAGAAAAGAAGAAAATATAAATAGAATAAAGAGTTTCATTTTCTTCTATCATTTTCTCAAAACTGAAATAAATAAAAAAGGATTCTTAAGTGATATATTTTTTTGTTTAGGATCTTTCGTATAGAAAGGGGCGATAACATATTGAACTCACATACTACATAATGATAGGACTTGAACCAAAGACCTTTTCTAAAGAAGCATTTGCTCCAAACCACTACACTAATAAGTCATTTGCCGAAAATAAGTGACTTAAAGCAAAAAACTAGCCAATTTTTTTTTTCTGAGCCATTGCATTTTTTTTTTTGGTAAAGAGGAGGGCTAAAGCCCAGCACAAAACTAATCAACAACAAATCTGGGTGTAGACACCCGACATAAGTCATTTAACATTGATTTTCTCACAGCAGCCGCCGGGCGGGGGGGGGGGGTCCCAAACTTGGTTGGGTTTGCTCCTCAGTTCGTGGAGCAGCAATTGCAACACCTAGTGGTCAGTGGCAGGCTCAGTTTCGCAAATGGGGATTAGTCGAAGTGGGCGCAAGCTAACTCAAACACCTCATGGTACTTACCCCCAAAAAAAAAATTAAAAAAAAGACACAGATTTCATCCCTTGCTTTTGTACTGGGCGCTGATATAATATTTCATATAAGAACAAAAAACAAAAACCTTCCTGCTTTGCTTGAAAGTACCATAACTTCAATAGTGTAGAGGCTTGGCTGATAAGATTTAAAGTTAGTACAAACCCAGCCAACATGCATTAAATTAGACATTCCCTGACGACGTATTTTCTATTTAGTATGGTACATTTCAGAAATATATTAAGCATGTGCAGTGCAGGGCAAGATGAAGAATTAAATAAATCATCCATGTGGTCTCCGACACTATTATAAACAGGTGCAATAAGCTGCAAAACATCAGAATAATTTAAATATCAGGACAGCCAAAATCCATTTTCCAAAATTTGCTCAAACACAACTACCAGATGCTTGCGTGTTTCATGCGGGAGGCGTATTGCCAATCGTCACAGCTTGCTTAGTTTTTAAAGGTGGCAGTTTAGGTAGCGCCCATGCTGGTGAACTGTCAAGCCATAGTCCTTCACCAGTTTCTTTGTGTTTAAAGTCTGGAGCTTTTTTGTTCCGCTGTGAGAATTAAAAGAGTAGCAAGGCAACAAATTAATTATAGAAGGGGAGGGGGGAAGGAAGGTAGCATAAAAGACAGATCAAATTCAACAGATTACCTTGTCCAATCTATTATCCCACCATTTATTCGGGTTTTCCACCAAGTCCTTCCAGGACTCATCACCTGAATTGAGGGGGATTAATAAAGCAGATATCAGATTGAATAGGTTATGAAAAATCCACAACCCTTCACTGCCTTAAACAGTGGCATAAAATGATAGCAGAGTACAAGTTGGACAGGATAGTGCAGCGTAGTTTATGACAAACTTGTGCAGGCTCACCTTTACTCTCCTTTGCTTGTTTTGACTTCTGAATTTGAACATCAAACTTCATGCCTTCAAGTTCTGACAAAACCGGCTGTGGTGCCTTGTTAAGCCAGAGTGCATGACTACCATCCTTGCTCTTGAAATCAGGGTAGTTTTGGTTTACCTGTAAGGAAACAATTATGTCAAAGCTTTTAAAAGCAAAATCAGCCTGATAACAAACGCATTTGAATGAATCATCACCAATCCATTGAGCTTGGGGTTGCGGTAATCCCGCCACTGTTTTGGATTATCAAGAAGGTCTCTCCAAAGATCTAACGTAGAATCCCCATCTTTCTTCAAGGTAGCTGAAAAACAAGTCATTCCCTTCTTTCTCATCAGTAACAATATTAAAATTAATAAAAACACTCTAAACATATAATTAATCAAGTAAACCAAGCATTATAAAATGACAGTGTCAAGCAATTACTTTCACAACTATCTGATATAGGTTTCTGATCAAATGTCGTGGAATCTAACTTATTTCGGATCCATTCAGGAGTTGAGTCATCAATCCGAAGTACTTCGCCATTATTCTTCCGTTCAAATGCTGCAGCCTTCAGATTATCCTGTGCACAAATTATAATGAGTTATACCTAATTGTTTAACATATCAAAGGATCAACATCCCCATTTATATAAAACACAAATTGTACTAAAGAAAAAAAATCAAATGAAATAACCCATATAAAAATTGATACCTCTTTCAACCTGATGTCCCACCACTCATGAGGATTGGCAAGGAGATCTTTCCATGTGAGGAGATTTTTCCATGATTTCTCCATGTCCTCCTTTACACCTGCTGCTACTATAAAAGTATGTATGAAAATCGTTAGAGGTTGTTAAATGGTGACTAGGGTATCATTTTTAGTTTGACTTCAATGACTGTTAAGTCCACTGTATTATTGACGCTGAACAAAAAAAAACTTTTCCACATAGTAAAGAAGTCATAGCATCTTAAATTATAAATTCAAAATAACTAGAAGAGAGATATTCTTGTAGGGATTCAAAATGCGCAATTGATTAGCATGTTGAAGAAATCTTAAATAGGAAACAAAGGAACCAAGCTTGTGACAGTCAAGAGACTCAAAAAGGTGACGATAACCTAAAAAACTTAATAAACTCGATCTCAGAAATTTATCAATAACACATTTGGTGGTGCTATTGCTTTCCGTGTTCACAAGAATTCGGTGGACATCCAATTTCGCACCAACCTAGAATGTTTCACTATATTGAAAGCTATTCTCAAACTTACTATTCTGATCCCAAGTGAAAATGAGCTAAACCAAGTTTTTGAGGAAGTTCAGTTAGGGTCAGATTGAAAATTACACAACCAAATACGCTGGTTGGATTTCAGTTTCTGTATTTTAGTACCTACCGATCCAAGCGAAGCTGAATGTCTAATGTAAACAGTTTATGAAAATCTAGAACAACAGTTTACTATGATAAAACATAAAACTACACAGCTCTCCATACTAACTCCTAATTACCACCAAACCTTGTAGCACAATGGTATTTCTCCATCATTCTTATAATTGAGAATTCTTGATAGCATCTTCTAATGAAGTAGATAGCACCTCCAATGGTGAGGAGGGATTTAGGTGTGAACATTAGACTTTTTAACGAAGACAAGAAAAAAAAGGTTCTAATTTGGAAGTAGAAAGAGTAAAATGAGGAAGGCATAAGAAAAATTCATATGACCACATCCACAAACAAAATACAAAGTTGCAAACAGGCCAGCATAAAAGGAACAGGTATAAACTCTTTCAACAGATATAAACCATACATTTCAAATCAAAGTAATCACTGATTGAATGTCATAAATCACTAATGCATGCTACATCTGAAATATAAATATAGAAAGCCAACAGAAGTATGGACTAATGAAATCAAATTCATGCACTCTAGTGGCAACGTTTTCAGCATGTCAAATCCCCCAGGTTCCAATATTACGTAGAACAGGTAGCACTTGATCCTCGAATGCATGATGACCATCCAAGTACTATAAGGTGACAAAACAGGCTGAGAATCACTTAAAAAGAATTTACCTGTGTGATCAATGGTCTTTTCTTCTTGTCTGTCATCTTTAGAGCTTTTATTCGTTTGAGAAGATTCTTCGACAAAGTAAAGAGTATGCACCATAACCTAATGTTAGATACATGTGAGTACAAACCAATAAAAAGAAACGACTGGGAAAGAGAGAAAATACTGAGCAAAATTTTTCTACCTGCCACATTTGCTAAAACAAAGTATGAAATCACAGTAATATTGGCTTCTAACCATGTGACATAAGCCTCAGAATTACAAGCAGCAAGACCGAAACTACGAAAACTGCATAATTAAAATAAACTCAACCATACTAATAAATTGCTCAATGCAAGTTTGAAATAAGGCAGCATTGGCTTCTTTCGATACAGAGATGCACACAGAGTCACCATTATAAAAGACATCCAGTTAATTACATCAGGAAACAAAGTGATAGCACAGATGTCAATCCAAACTCAACACTTACATAATCTAAGTGAAATTACGTGTACCCACATTTCTAGCAACCACAGAAACTGGAAATTCAGCTTAAAGGGTCCACTAGATGTTACCTGGAGAGGGGTCTGGCCCTTACTAGCATTTAGATGATGCAAATCCGATCTCAAACTTCCAGCTACAAACACAAAGTCATTCTCTTTCAAATGCAAACTGGCAATATGAGCCAAGTCACCCTCAAATATTATGGGCATCCTGGAAATTACAAAACCCAACACAAAATCAAGAACTCCTACAAAATAACAACAAAAGAAACAAACCCAAGTAATTAAAATCAACAATACTTTAGAGAATGAGACGAAGATGAAGAAGAGGAGAGAATGGTGGCAGCCCAAACGTTCCCATCAGGGGTAGCTTGGGATTGAAGAGGGGTATGCACGTGACCAATGAGGCGCACTGAATTGGCAACCTTCGGCTGGAACGGGACTTCGACCGGCCTCGGCCAATCGACCTTTGGCGGTGGTGGTTGTGGTGGTTTGGAAGGAGAAGGTTTTGTGATGGTTTTAGTGTTTTGGGTTTTGGGTTTAGTTTTTCCAGTGGTGGTGGCGTAGTGAGATTGCAGAAGCTGTAGGGGACGCAAGAGAAGAAGGCGTTTTTTTGTGGTTATTGCTCTGCATATTGAATTCATGGCCAAAATCACCCTTCGGGTTTTTGGTCCTGCGCTTCTGGGGTTTTAGGAACGGAGACTGGAGAGGACCAAGGTAGCCGTATGCTTTTGTAATTGGTACCGTGCGATACGCTTTTTAAGCAAACACAGCATAGTTAAGGGAACATCCGTAAATAGCACCGATATACCTAAGCCTATTGCCAAAGTATCACAACTTGGCACATACGGGTCCAGTTAGACAATAAATTGTGTCTGCCTATTACATTCAAATTCGATCTCCTTTCTGCATATCAAAATTTAAGAGGAGGGATTCAAACTTGTGCCAACTATCGTGATCAGCTAGTTTAATCCATTAATGTGTTACAACTTAAAATTGAAAGCAAAAGAATCGAAGCAGAGTATGGTTTTTGAAACAATCCAAGGAAATAATTGAAAATTTTAGGGCACATGATTGCAAAAGAATCCATCATGTAGTACTAAACAAGTACATATTATTCATACAACAAACATATCATATATGTCTTCCTTCTGAGAGTTCCACGTTATTCTCATTCATGTCACACAGGAATTAATGAAACGATTGTACATTACAAACATATGGATCAATTGGTCGAGCAAGGAAGGTCTGTCTGTCTGTGCATCAACCAGATCTTATTAACCCGACTCGCGTTGCGTCCCGAATTATTACCACAACAGTTGAAAAAGGGTAGATAAAAAGTACTTTGTTATGGAACTCAAAAGAAGGTACGTAGGAGAAAAATAGGTTCAGTCCTTCCTCATGATCCTACAGATATAATGAACTGCATCATCAGAAACAAAACATGTGTATATATATATATATATATAAAGAACAGATTGTCTCTAGAACACACAAAAAAAACAAAACGAAACAAAACAAAACAAAAAGAATTAATTGTTTGGTCTGTCTAACGTATTACCTTCTGCATAATTTTGAGGTGCGGACATGATGGATGCAGCAACTTTCTACAGCACTACAGCCGTAGTGTCCTTATCTAGTTTAGACTGCGGGGAACTCATAGCTGTCTGCAGATTGCTAATGTGATGAGGAGTAAGCTGAGTAGTCGATTGCAGGAAAACCCCCTTATGATCTGAATTTTAAAAAAAAAATTGAAAGGAAAGGTGAATTACCAAATCGACAGTTATCGTATGAAACATAAATTTGTTTGTGGGACAAAGGACGTACCGAAGCTGCTATTCCTGTTCATCATCCGTTTGGAGACAGAGGACGTACTGAAGCTGATGTTTTCATGAAAAATAAGTAGAAAACTAGAGTTAGTTAGCAGTTTTCAATTAATGTAAAGGGGAATTGTGAAAGCAACAAGTTGTCTAACGAACTTAACTTTGATGTGCAAATGAAAGACTAACCTTGGATTGGGTTGGTGAGAAGTTATGATCTCCATCTTCAGTTCAGGAAAGCTCCAAATGGTTTGCTCTTGGTCAGGATTATTACCCTTCATTTTTCCCACATATTCGGTCTTGTTGAGTTCAAGTGGATCAACCAACACCAACTCTTTGGGCTCATTTGCCTTATTGTAATTGTTCACTTGACGTCGCCTGATGGAGATCTTTTTGAGTTTTGGCAAGGATTGCAACATCTCAATCCTGAATAAGTAGACCAAATTTTCACAGTCTGAGATATGGATGACTTTTAGGTGATCAAGATGAGGTTGAAGCTGAAATGGAAGTAGGTCGCCACTGTCTCCTTTGGACTCTATCAAAGCCTTCATCTTCCGACACTTTTCAACTGAGATTTTTTCGATGTTTGGAAGGTTGTACAATGTGTCTCTCTTGAATAAATAGACCAAACTTTCACAACCAGAGATATTGATGACCTTCAGGCTATCTAGACTATAACTTGGCAGCCAATGTAGATCCAAATTTCTCATTACATGCAGCTCATAGGTCTCTCCTGGGAGTGTGACTGGTTGTCCTTTCACATGGGAGTCGCTTTTGATGAAAAGTAAGCTGTTTTTGCGAATCTTTGTTTCATGAGTACAAGAAACATCACCTAAATAGACTTTCAATTTGTATAGATGATGAGTCTTGGAAACGACATAGCTGTTAAAGGCTTCTGCATCTGGGAACTTGGCCTGAAGAATAGCTAAGCGGCTAAGAAATCCCAGCTTCTCAATACTACTTGCTCCTTTCAACAAAGAACCTGCGACAGAGTCATCATTAGTTATCATCAACACTTCTTCTAGACTGACTAATGCATGCACAACTTCTGCTCGAAATTCTCCCACACAGGTACGAGACAGGTTTAGGCGAATAAGCTTGGTTAGTTTCTCCATTCCATCGGGCAATTTTGTTATAGGAGTATCAGAAAGGTCAAGAAGAAGAAGTTCCTCAGAGTTTTCCAAAGAGGGCAGGGCTTTCAAGTTGGGACAATTGCGCAGAAGAAGTGCCGTTAGTTTTTTCAAGTAAGAGGCTGACTGTGGAAGGGTAGAGATGTTGGTCTGAGAAAGGTCAAGAACTATGAGGTTAGGCATATTACAAAAGAAATTTTCGTGCAAATGAATGATGGGGTTGTTCTGCAGAAGTAATGTGGACAAATTGGAAAAATTGGGCTGTTCCATAATCGCTCGAATCTTATTTGTCATCAATGAGGCTCTCTCTACTCCAGACAAGTACTTTTCCTGTTGCAAGTGCAACTGTGCGTGGGGAAGCTTCTCGCCAGCTTTGATGAGAAACTGACCAGGGTTGGTAAGATGGACTGCCATTTTCCTAGCTAAGTTGCGCATCTTGATCATGCGGTGTTTGCCTTTAACAGCAGGAAGGCCTTGTTGATCTTGAGGACTGTCTATTTCTTCCACAAGGTGTGCTCTTATGAGTTCATAGAATATCTTTTTTGCTTGTCCCATATCTTCTATGTGTCCGCTTCTCTCATTGCCGTTGATCAAACCCTCCCAAAACCAATACTCGACTAATTCCTTTTTCTCGATCAGATGACCACTTGGGTATAATGCACAGTAGAGGAAACATTTCTTCGTTTCTTCCTCCAAGGCATCGTAGTTGTCTTTCAAAATGTTAAATGCTTTTTCATTCATGCCATCCAAGATATTTGGAGACTCTTTTAACATGTCAAATGTTGCATTCCATGCAGCAACGTGGTCGTCATGAGAACCACCATTGTTCTTCTTTTCTTTCAAGGTTTGTGCCAGCCAGATGATGGTAAAGGGCAAACATTCCCATTCATCTATCATTTTCTTTGCATTAGCTCGAGTATCTTCTCTTAATTTTGACAATTCAATGCCAGCTTCGATCTCAAACAACGTTTGCGCCTCTTCACTCGGCAGAGGCTGGATCTTAACATATGTACCAATTCTGATGTCAGGACACACGGGAAGTGATCTGGACACGATTATGATCTTGCAGCCATTTTCCTTGGTTGGCACTGGAATCCCGATTAACTTGAGAGGGAAATCATTCTGCATATTATCTAAAATGATCAGAAACGTTAACTCATTCAGCTCATTCCTCAGTGTGTCTGCCCTACTCCCGCCAGCAGTTTCCAAGTCGATTTTTAGTTGCTCTGCAATTTTGTTTTGCAAGTTATCAATGGGTGATTCAGTTCCTTCGTGCTCCACAGTCACCCAAATGACTTTATCAAAGTGATCCCTCGGACTGTTACCGGGAATTGGTAACGTGGACGGTGATGATGAGGCCATACTGCAATCTTTGTAGTCATTCAGTATGCTGTCGTGGACTGCAGATACAATTTCTGTCTTCCCCGAACCAGGCATTCCATGAACACGTATCGTCTGAAAATCATTCCCTGTTACATACCCCTTAATCTCTTTGATCTTATTTTCTGCCTCTCCCAAAAGCCTTGTTCTTCTGCGTCTGGGCCGTCCCACCACAACCGATTGATCCACAAGGAGGAAATCTTTGCCCTCATTATGCACTGCATCCAACTGTCCAATGAAATCTTCAATTTCTTTCCCAGCGTTGTACTGTGAAAAACATTTTGGTGCTTCGTAGAAATGATTAATGTCACTTATTTGCTCTCGAAAATGCAACGGATCAGCATCCTTCATCAGCTTCTCTGCCGTTTCCAGCCACTCGGAGTTTTTGAATGACTTGAGCACCACCTTGCCCTTGGACTCTCGTTTTACTTCATACAATCGTCGTCCCAGATCATTCCATTTACTCTCCAAAACCTCTAGTCTTTCTCTGCGTTTCTTGAAAAAATGGTAGCGCTTCGTCACGGTTTCACGGATACAGGGTGCAGTTATCAGATTTATAACTACGGTTACACAGCCACTGACGCTGGCAATAATTGCAACGGTTCCTGCAATATTCAAGCAAGAGCCAAGATTACATAATTAAGTTGCAACAACTATGGGACAAATACAAGCCTAATAGAATACTTATACATTACAATATAAACAGTAACCATATTTATGTAGCACATCTACCATGGAAAGTATATCTTAAAACAAAAAGGCTGAACTTTTTCATGCAAATGCAAGCATGAAATGTAATGCTGATAAAGATTGTGAAAATATATATTATTCTGTCATGCTTCGGTGTAAATGTAACGCTCATTATTTAGTGAAACCCGAAAACACCTGACTTGGGTAAACCACTTTACATTGTGTGTTCTTAGTTGTGCGACTTTGTGCGCTTTCAGAAATTATACAATAGTACAGTAATACCACGTGGCAATTGACATGTGGTATTACGTTCCACTGAGCTTGCAACACGTGGATGGTAATAAATTTCTCTGTGACGATGTTTGCCTTCTCCAAACCTCCATTACTTTGTTATTCTTCCTAGAGACTGTCAAGTTTGAAGGTGACTACTAGAAAAAATAATAATAATAAGAAGAAGAAAATGCAAATTAAAAATCTGTGTAAAGCTCCGATACAAGACTCTGGAGTTACGTGATGCAAGAAGCCAAGATTATTTCTTTTCGCAGTTGATTTATTTGAAGCAAACTCTCACTGAAAATGGCCAAAATTTATGGATTTTTTTATATATATATTCTTTCTCCAAGAGAAGGTGTTTTTCAACCCATAATTTTTATTTTATTTTAGAAATCAACCATGATCAACCCAAGATCTTTGAAGGGTCTTTGTTGAATAATGAATTTGCTTGAAATGATGGTGTGATAGACAACAAAGATTCTGGGTAATGGATTTGTCGGGCAAAGTTCTTCAATTTCTTCATAGATCTCTAATAAATGGGCCTCTTGGAAATTTTGTTATTCTCTCTCATAATCTTTGACAGGTAATGGGTGCTCTAAACTTGATATGCACATGCGATGTGTTTATGGGTAAATTGCCGATTGAAATTTGAAATAGTTTTAAGTTTTCAGAAAACGGGATCTGACGTTAGAAAGAGAGAAGGAAGAGACAGAGGTTTTGGAGAAACAAACGTCGTTAGAGAGAAATTTATTACATCCACATGTTGCAAGTTGAGTTGAACGTAGAACCACGTGTCAATTGTTAGATGGTACTATTGTACTATTGTATAATTTCTCCTTTACTTTACTGTTGTTCCAAATTTAGGCATTAACAATAATATAATCATGCTATAAAAAAAAACTAATAAATAATTCGCTAAGAGTAGCGTACCAGCTGTCATTATAGCCTGTTTTAGTCACTCTTCCACGTCGAATCACAGATTTATGGTTTAGTATCTCTCGTAGATTAGAGGACAATGCGAACCCTACAAAGAAAAACAAAGAATAATAGTTAAAAAAATATAACAAAAACAAATAACAAACTTCACTTCATCGATGAAGCTCCTCGCCTCTCTAAACCAACATCTAAATATAGGGTGCAAGTTGGATTGGAAATTCGGATTCGAACCAGAAAATTTTTGATTTTGGCGAGTCCAAATTAATTCCGATATCCAAAAGTTCGGAAAAAAAAAAAAAGGATTGGAACTAGAGTATTTCAAGATTCAGAAAATTCCGAATTCCAAAATATACTGAGGGTTTAAGTTTAGACTACATATAATAATGACTAGTTTCATGTTGAATTTGATGTGACTTAATGACCAAATAGACATAGACATCTATTTCATAAGGGATAATAACATATAATAGTTTTTTGAGCTTTTCCATATGATTTTTCAATTTTGAACCAATTTTAACTTTTCAAATTGTTAGACATGTTTAAAATTTCAATAATTTTCAGAAAATTTCCACACAAAAAAAACCAAAAATGACGAGTTTTCCAAATTGGAATGGATGTTGAAATTCCGAAATGTTTTGGAACATTATTGGAAAAGAATTTTCATTCCGTTTTTTTTTTGGAATGGAATGGAATCCCCTGATTCCAATTCGAGTTAACTAATTAATAAGTTAATATCATATGATCTAAGAGCATCCACAATGGGCTCCCTAAACCACCTCTTTAGACAAATTTTAGGGAGGAATCGTAAAAATGCAACTCCAACCACGCTCCCTATCCACCTCCTAAAATAGGGAGTCCTCTAGGAGCTCCTAAATCTGAGGAGAGAGAAAGGACTCCTAGTGGCTTCTTATAATTTAACGCTACTTTATTTAATGAATATTTCAAACTTTTATTTAATGCTAACTATTTTTTATTTTATTTTATAATAGAGATAGACCAAACAAAAAAGAGTTATAGCATTTATGACTCTCTAAATTAAGAGTATGGTTGGAGTTGAAATTTTTTAGAGAGCTCCTAAAATAGTTTTCTTATATTCTTAGCCAAATTTTAGCAGAAATAGAGAGCATCATTGTGGATGCTCTGCTATTCATTTTTAGGTCCTCAGGGACCATGATGACCCAAATTCATTAAATCACAAAACCGGTTGGTCATCTAGTTATGATTGAATAAATAAATAACCACAATATCTTTTATTTTCACAACGTAAAATACCGACGATAATACAAATGATATTGAAAAAGGAAAAATCAAGATAATCCTTAAATGAGAACCTAATAAATAAACAGGGTCATGGTATTTCATCTTGAAGTCAAATCCAATATAAAAACAAAGTTTGGTATGGTAAGGTAGGTTAGGGGGGAGAAAGATTAACCTTGTCTTTCAAAGAACTGGTAAAGAACGCTTTTTATGGCATTTCAACAACCAAGTCATCTGCAACAAAAGTGAATAACATAAAGAAAAGTTCTGTAAAACGAACAGACCAACCAACCAAGTCATCTCCAACATTCTTATACATAGTAAAAGCTAATAACATGAACAGAAGATGTATATGAGACGACGAAACCAACCTGTAGGCCGTGTATATGAGAGCTTTTCTTTGTTCTGAAGCAGAAGAGAGTGATCTAAGAGAGATTTTCAGATATGTCATGGCTTTATAACCACTGGAATTGACAGAATGCTTGTGGACTTCCTGAGTCGTTAAATAAGATTAATTAATTTTCGGGTCATTTTTAACAATAATAATAATAAATTTTTAATTCTTACTTGTTTTGTTCACCAAATAAATATTGTAATCTAAAGCGACCTGGGTCTCTCCTCTTGAACATTTTGTTTTGTGAGTTGTCCGCTTGTATACAACTTGGAATAGAAAAAAAGAAAAGAAAAAAACAAAGGTAGTTGAGGCTTTTTCTAAGGGAAACTTCATCATGCAAGTCGCAACCAACGTTATAATTATTATTATTGTATTCTGATATTGAACACGTTCAATTAAGTTATGTCAACTTGTTATTATTAATTAATGTTACTCATTATCATGAAACGAACAAAATTTAGATGATATCTAAGACTCTCAACTAAATATATTTTAGCATTTAGAAGTTGTCGAAGAGTCTATTAAAGATGCTCTTAATATTAGCATTTTGCTTCGTTAATATTAACAAAATTAAGTGTCTTGTGAATCTATCATTTTTTTTTGCTCAATTAATGTTAGCAAATATTATTTTATTTGAATTTTTTTTTATAGCAATGCTCCATGAACTTGTGGACTTTCAATTTGGCTACGACATCAACGCTGCTACATGCTTTTTACCCATATGATTGACAAAACAAAGATATGAGCAATATAATTGATGAAAAAGATTTGAAACCGAATAATATCTCCCCAAAGTTGAATTTTTAGTCATTCCCAACCACAAATCTGACAATTTAAAAAAAGAATTGCCGTGTCTCACCATTTTATCCGTTTTCAATACTCTTTTTGTCAATTAAACACCAAGATATATTATATAAAAAACACTTCATACCACCACAAAAGATGTTGCCAAATGCCAACGGGGTATAACCCAATAAAAAAGGGGCTTAACTTGTAGACCAACGGTCTCATGTTCAAATCCCCTCGACATTATAGTTGTGTGTGTATGTGAGAAATCCCCATCCCCTATAGACTATAGTTTAGTAAGACTATCGCTTATACTTCAAAAAAAAAAAAAAAAAAGATAATGCCAAACACATTACATTAATCCATCCATTTTATTAAAAACATACATGGAAAATAAATAAATTATATAGGCTAGTTGGCTTTTTAAGAAGAAAAAATAAATAAAAGCATTTTGCACAAGGATAACATGTTTTATCATGTTTTGCGAATGAATACTGATCCCTAATGAAGGAGTTCTCATATAAATCCTTTGTGAGACTTGACCTGCACACTTCATTTTTCATATTGAGTACTTTATGACATGTTTTGATTTTTTTTTATTATCGAAAAGAAGTAAATTTTATTAACCTGAAGCATTAGTTACAATAAGTTCATCAAGCATACAGTTCATTAGCCACACACGGCCTTTTTATATGTGTTGGATGACGATTTTCATAAATTATGTTATATTTGATATACTCATTTTTCTGTTTGGTTGACAAATAAATTGAAACGAAAATAAGTAAAAATAGAGAAACTAGGTGGCGGTTCAAGCCGGCTTTGGTCCACTAGGCCGGTCCATGTAAACCCTGTTTTAGAATGCTTGTGAAACTTCTGGTACTTTCCCAACGGTTGTATTGTAATTTGTATGCAACGCGTAGGTCAGACTTCAAATAATAGAGTTCAGAGTTAGTTCTTCTTTCTTCAACCAAAGCCCTGTGACTCTGCCGCCAACAAAACCACAAACTCGCATACAAATCACAGATAAAGAAACCAACTGAAGATAAAATGGAAGGAGGTATTGGTGGTAGCCAAAGCAAAGAACAAAATCAAATCGTGGATGTGAGGTCGGTGGTCGAATCCGTCTCCGCCGAAAACTCCGACGCCCCTCTCTACCAAGTCGAAAGCCTCTGCATGCGTTGCGGCGAAAACGTACTCTCATTCCCTCTCTGTCTCTATGTATCTTCATTTCTGCTTAGGTCTTCTCTATTTGGATTTGTATTGTGATTAAATTTGTTAATTTTATTGTTATTTTCAGGGCACTACCAGTTTTCTGCTGACTCTAATTCCTCACTTCAGAAAGGTAAGCCTCTAATTTGTTTATAATTGATTGTCAACTTCTTCTTCTTCTTCTTCTTGTTTATGCATACATGAAATTGTTGTTGGTATGCAGATTTTGTTGTCTGCGTTTGAGTGTCCGCATTGCAATGAGAGGTAAAGCTCTGTGATGATAATTTGTTCAATTTTTCATTGGTTTAGTGAAGTTTTGTTTTTTTGCTTAAAAAAAACAATTCTGTTGTGCTGCCGCAGGAATAACGAGGTTCAGTTTGCTGGTGAGCTCCAACCCAAGGGTTGTTGCTACCAGTTGAAAGTGCCTTCCGGGGACCCCAAGGTTAGAGTAATCAAAATTTTATAACTTGACAATATATGGGTCATTTTATATCTCATGTATGTCCAAAATTTGTGGTCTTTAACTAAAATTGATCATGTTGAAGACACTAATAAGTAATAATCACAAAGCACTTACCTATATGTTTTCTTTTTCTTCATTATGTCAAATTTATTTTCTTTTTTCTTTGTTTTGGGTTTGAGTTTGATAATAGTGGTTGTTGGAACCGATTCTTAGAGATTTGAAAAGAAGAAGCGCTGTGATAATCTCAAGTCTCAACTAATAATTTCTATTCCAAAAGGCTTGTTTGATTGAAGTTAGTGATCCGTAAGGGAATGCAGACTGAATTTCTATGACACAACACAATGCACTATATTTTTCTAAAGTGTATTGAACAGTCCCCTCCTTCAGGATTGCAGAATTGATGACCTCTTTTATATGCAGATGCTTAATCGACAAGTGGTGAAATCTGAGTTTGCTACTATTAAGGTACCTGAAATAGATTCTGATTGTAATGCTCAATGCAGATTATTTTTTTCCATCTTGCATTTTATTGACTCACAGGTTTTTTTAAACCTATTCGATTAGGTTGATTGTAAGTTTCTTTTTATTTATTATTTATTTAAATCTTCATATTATCCGAGAGGGGCTGGAGAGCTTATTAGATTTGGTATTCAGAGTACCATAATTAATGTTTGTTATTTTTTCAAAATTCTGAATCTTTAATTGGATGAATGCTGAGATACAATTGTAGTTTAAACATTTATCTTATGCTGGTACATCCATACATAAAGGGTCTGGTTGTAGTTTAGTTAGTTACTTTAGTTGTAAGGGTTCCAAATTATGGCTGTGGAGACCTGGGCTTGATCCCCGTAGTGGCCCACCAACTTTTTCTTTGTGTAGATAAAGGAAGCCCAGTTGAGTTTATCCTGTACACAAGCACTTCCAGATATTAGGTAATTAGGTTATCAAGTGATGAAAAATATTAATATGGTAGGCTTTGTTTGTGGTTTGTAAAAGGAGCTATGGATATAAAAAAAACCTGAGCATTGATCTAGAGTTTTTTAATTGGTACTCATAAAAAAGATTCTGTTTTCTTGTATGTGTGATAATGCCCCTTGCAAGATGATCAAGAATAGCAATAAAAAATTGCAATATGTAATAATAGTAATAATAATCATAATACTAACAACAGTAATCCAAAATGCTAGATTTAGTCACTTTAAAATAGATTTTTTTGTTATTATTCCTTGTGGGTTTGTCTATTTCAGCAAGGTAATGAAAAGGTATTGAGTTTTGCATTCTCTTTCATCTCTCTTGCTTATGCAGATTCCTGAATTAGATTTTGAGATCCCTCCAGAGTCTCAGCGTGGATCTCTGTCAACGGTATTTTTTTACTTCCCCCTCTTTTCTAGTAGAGTTGTAATCTGCTCAGTGGATAAACTCCATTCACCTGGATTCATTTTTATTTTCTGGTAAATTTTGTGGTCGGTAATGATATCTTATTTTTGAAATTTTATAATCCCTGTGTGGCGATATCTGTGCAGATTGTATTTTGTAATGTTTTGAGAGTAACAGATTTAATTAACTTTTGTGTTTCCGTTCCAGTCAAGTTAATCCTTTTCTTTTATCCCTTTTGGAGCAGGTAAATTGTTTCCGTAATAGGTGAAAAGATAAAGGCTTGGTTTAAATCTGTTTATATGTGAAGGGTGCTGACTGGAAGTGAAACTATTTTTACATGTCATTATGTACTTTAGGCATAGGGACGAGGGTGCTATCTAGGCAAACTTTATTTATTTATTTATTTATTTATATCTTTGGGGATGGGTAGGCTTGGGTGGTTGATTCTTGTAGAGGATGGGTAGGCATGTATTATGAATGCACCTTCAGTTTGGACCCTTCATCACCTTTTTAAATATGTAGCTTGTTCTTTAGTGTATAATATCTCATATCTTTTGTGTCTTAATTTTTTTTTCTTATATATCTTCCAGAATTACCTACCTACCTTCCACCTTCATCCCCTCTCTTTTCAAATATCTTATGTTTGTCTGATAATTTAGGTGGAAGGTATATTGTTACGAGCAGCGGATGAATTGCAGGCACTCCAAGAAGAACGCAAGGTTCATGCACAAGTCTTTCATTCGTTGTTTTCTAATATAACATAGTTTTCCTTTTAATATTTACGTGCTATCTTCTGGGCTTTCCAGAAAGTGGACCCTCAGACAGCTGAAGCAATAGACCAGTTTTTGTTGAAGCTGAGAGCCTGTGCTACAGCAGATTCGTCCTTCACCTTCATCCTTGATGATCCAGCTGGAAACAGCTTTGTTGAGAACCTGTAAGAGATTTTTAATTTGAAAAGAGCACCTTTTTGTTATTTTTTTGGTCCTCGGGGGAGTTTTCATTCTGTCAGTATATGGTTTAGGTTGGATTTTTTATTATAAAAGGAATGCAGTTAATATCGTATAAAGGACTTTTACCTCCATAATCCCACTTTCTGTTCCCTTTCTCTCTTACATTTTTCAAAGTAGTAGAAAAGAAATTTAACCATTCCTATAATTCCTCTTGGAGGTAATATGTCAATTGCTTTGCATTTGGGGTGGACTCGGGATTCTTGTTAATATATTTTGAAACTTCTGTTGCTTTTTGTTTGGACCTCTCGCTGACTCCAGGTTTGCTCCATCCCCTGATCCATCTTTGAGTATCAAGTTTTATGAGCGAACATCAGAGCAACAATCAACATTAGGGTATGTTGTGGAATCATCACAAACGGGAAGTGTTCGTGATGCAGCATCAACAGAAGCAGTTGGTACTTCTGACCAAGTACAAAGAGCCCCACATGGATCAATTGGAGCAGCAGCAGGTCATCGGGCCATTGCTCAGAGTAATAGTGCAGAAATTGCTGAATCTTTGTTTCGATACACGGCTCCAGAGGAGGTACACAACTACTAACCATTCTATGCATTAGAATTCTGCATTATCAGCATTTGTAGATGTTGAAATATTTGGTGTATTGTTTGTTTGACAGGTGATGACTTTCCCATCAACATGTGGAGTTTGTACTGCAAGGTGTGAGACTCGAATGTTTGTCACCAGTATCCTTGGTGTCTTTTTACCACCCTTGAGATATATGAATCAATAAGTTGGTTCTCTTATATAGTGGTTTTGATGTAATTGTTGTTAGTTTTGTGAAAACTGATTTTCTGATTTAAATGGAATCCGATGGCCCACAACTAGACAAGAACACATCCAAAGCAAAGATAAAAATGATTTAGTTCATTGTTACAGTAACTTAAATACATTCCTTTTTTTTTTTTTTTTTTTCAAGAATGTAAATATCTCTAGGACATTTTCTTTGCAAGATTTTTTCTTAACAATTTGCAGACATTCCATACTTCCAAGAAGTAATTGTCATGGCATCCACTTGTGACGCTTGCGGTTATCGCAATTCTGAGGTTTGTACTGATCTGCTTATTTTCTTTTTCTCTCTTCTGTGCTTTGGTGGTAATTGTGCTCTCTTGTGCAGTTGAAGCCTGGTGGACGAGTTCCTGAGAAGGGGAAGAAAATTATTCTCCGTGTGGAGAATGTTAGGGATCTTAGTCGTGATGTAATAAAGGTCTATCACCTTGTACTTATTGTGTCTCATCATCATCTTATGATCTGTTCATTTTACTTATATATGCCACTATACCAGTAAGCTGTGCTTGACATTGCTTTTTTTTTTTTTTTTAATAAATTTTATTTTAAAGTTGACTTGTTCTAATGGCTACCATTTATATTTTTTACTGCAATTTCTGCACAAGAGTATGGAACTTTAGATTTCCAGTAGACAGAAATGTGTGAAAAAGATGGAGAGTATCAATGGTGTAAAATAAAGGTTTTGTTTCACAATTGCTGGTAGTACTAAGTGATCTACTGATAAATACTATAAGAATGTGACTAAAAATGTTTTTCCACTTAGACATGGGATAGATTGGGTTGATTACCTTCCACTTAGAGATGTTTAATACCTTTGTTTTTGGTATAAAGTTGCAAAGCATTGTCTGACAAACTATATCATGTTGGCTCAGTCAGATACTGCAAGCGTGACAATTCCAGAAATTGAGTTGGAGCTGACTAGTGGCACTCTGGGAGGGGTTGTTACAACTGTTGAAGGCTTGATCATGAAAATCAGTGAAAGTAAGTATTGATTTCTGTCTGTGGCTGCGATTTCCTTTATATGATTCTTTTAATTCCCCCGTGAGTATCTTAAAAAGTGGAATTTGACCTTGACTTGTATTTTGCGGTACCTACGTACCTGATTAGTGCCTTTATGATTTGTCCTGCAGGCCTTGAGAGGGTACATGGATTTAGTTTTGGCGATAGTCTTGATGAGCATAAGAGAAGCAAGTGGCTCAACTTTCAAGCAAGCCTAAAGAAGGTACTAGATGTCCTGTCAGCGGGACACATATAGAAAAGGAATATGTAGGCTGAGCTTTACTTTCTGTAATAATCTTTTCATGAATCAATGGAACATAGGTGGACCAGAACTCCTGTGCAAGAAAGTTATTTCAAAAAATAATTAAATAAAAAAAAATAAAAAGGAGGGACAGAAATTCCTATACTAAGAAGCACGGATACGCTGGTTGAGGCGCGTATCCCGTATCCGATACACTAAGGGATACGATATGCTGTGGATACGTGCGGATACGCGATGGATACGTATCCGAGAAAACGGATACGGTCAATGACAAAAAGATACGCGTATCTGACATTACAGATATGAGTATCCAATGTTTAGGATACGCGTATCAGAAAACATCTCCACTTCTTCTTTCAGATCTTCCTTCTTCTCCGATATAAATAAGAAGCCCAGATCTTCCTTCTTCTTCATCCAGCGGTGACCCCACTCATCAATATCTTCCTTTTTCTTCTTCATCCAGCGGCGCCCCTACTCATCAATTTCTTCTTCTTCATTCTTCATTGTCGGCGGCGTCGGGGCTTCTCTGTTCTGATGGCTGTTCTTATCCTTTTGACAAAAGGATTTTGTTTTGCTTTTTTTTTTTTAGGTCAAAGGATTTTGTTTGTTTAATTAATACTCACAGTTTCACCCACACCCCACGTGATGGCTGGTCTTATCGTTTTGACAAAAGGATTTTGTTTTGTTTGTCTTATTAAAAGTAATAATATTATAACCAAGACAAGTGGAAGTATGTTAAAAGTAATAATATTATCATTTTTATGTTATTTAAAATATATTTTAAATTATATATATTGTTATTTTTAAATTATTATATATTTTTTAAATTGCCGTATCCACGACATATCGTATCCTAATTTTTGAAAATTTATCGTATCCCCGTGTCGTGTCGTATCGTATCCCCGTATCCGTATCCGTATCTGTGCTTCTTATCCTATATAAGCATGTCAACCACAAGTATTTTGTAATTCTGGTGTTTGTTACTCCTTGGGATTTAAAAGGTTGCTGTGACATTCTTTGTCACAAACAATGATAATGCGTAGAAAGATATTGTTTGTTATTTTGTTGGTCGATACTAGTTTGTTCCTTGACCTCTCTCCCTTTGGTGCAGCTTTTGTGTTTAGAAGAGCCTTGGAATTTAATTCTTGATGATGCCTTGGCTAATTCTTTTGTTGCACCGGGAACTGACGATATCAAAGATGACCATCAGTTGATGTGTAAGCCTCCTTTCCATCTTGACAGTTTACCTTCAAAATAGAATTCATTTTTTCCTCCAATGTGTGCTCTAAGAGAAAATGCATCTCAAGGTTAAAATTAGTAGATTTTGACCATTACGTGAGATGGAAATGAGGCTATTGCCAGTAGATCTTTTCTTTTTTCCCGTCTTTGTCTGGATCAGGTTTTTGGTTGTTCATCTAGATTCTGTAACATCAAACTGCTTTTGTTGTTGTTGTAATTGAGTTGTTTTTCAACATTGTCTACATATCCTGCAAAGGAAATACTTTCGTATAACTGTATCACTCCTGTGTTGCCGTATGCATCTCAGGTTGTGAGGTACCTCAGGAACACAACCAAATATGCATTCAAGCAGTTTTATCTCCCTTGGCCCCCAATTAAATTGATTATCTTTTTCAAGCAGTAATGATAACATTGGATGGATCAGAAATTTAAAGGGCTGCTTAATGGAAGAAAAAAAAAAATCTTGGACTTTACAGAGGTTTATTGTTCTATATTTTAATTTAAAATATAAAAGTTGCGGAAGAACATTGAAATAATGACTGACTTTTCAAGTCATATATCTCGATCTAGTACTTGTGTGACGTTGAGAATTGGTTTGTTCATATGCTTGGTTTGTTCAAGTCATAAATAGGAGGATGAAGGGTTTAGAATCTAGGAGCTTGGATTAGTTTAGTACATATGTTACTTTTGCTTTTGTTTGTTTAAATTTTGCTAACAAGTTTCTTGTGCTGGTTGCCTCCAGTTGAGGAATATGAGAGGTCATGGGAGCAAAATGAGGAATTGGGTCTGAATGACATCGATACCTCTTCCGCCGATGCTGCTTATGACTCTAAGGATGCGACTACACAAGAGAAGTCAGAGGTGTAAATTTAGTACTTTTTTGCCTTCCCCATTTTCTCTAAGGGAAAGGAATGCCATGCACTAACTTGAGCTTGCGTAAAACGTTAAATTGTGAGAGCAGTTTAATTACCATTTGAGCTCATGCTGGTTGGTGGATACTGTGTTACACTTGCACCATTTGACTATATTTTTTTATTTATGGTATGACTCTTTCTAAGAACTTAGGGTGTCTTCACGACCTACTTATGGTATGCTCATCCAAATAGAAGCTTGAAGCACTTGCTATTTTGGGTAGTGCTTGATACAAACACGTCCAAATAGATTTTAGGTGGATTTCTTGTTTAGATTAATTGGAGATGATCAACAGGTTCATACTGGGATAAGATAATTTTTAGAAACTTAATACTAGTATAGTTGAGACGAAACTATTTTGTGGATTTATGATATATTTATTCATTTGAAATGGGAGAAGTCATGAATAGGAGAGAGAGACGAAACAAGAATTAGATAGATTATCGTCCTACGATCAGTCTAAGGTTTCGTATTTAGGGTACAGAGTGGTATGAAGATAGCTCAAGATTCTAAAAGTAAAACCCGAAATCTAACCAATTAACAAGTACTAAACAGAAAAAAGGGTTTTGATTGATGACCTTCCAAATTCATCAACCAAAAACAGACATAGGAAAAGCTCAACGAAATTCATGGTTCAGCACTTAAGAGCTACAAACATTAGTAATCTAATTATAACAAACTATCAGCCTTAGCAGGCAGCCTGCGGAAGAAGTTAATTGGTCCTGAAGGCCAGCTGCGGCGAAACCTCGGAGGCATCATTATAAGCAACCATGCCAATGCTGCCACCACGTGGATTGGCGTGAAATAGAAAACTAAGGCAGCTACAAAGCAGAATGTTACAAACAGGGCCGTAGCTAGGGAATCTCGCCAGCTTAATAGTGCCTGAATTCGCTCCCCATAGACAGCAACATCACCAACTACAGTCTGAATTCTACCAGCCACACTCCTCAAGCGATCATATCTCATTCTCACAATGTCCAAAGGCCGAGTGGTCGGAAACGTGTCAAATTCCTCATCTAGCTCGTCGGGGTGCACTAACTCAGCGTATGACAAACCTGTGCTTATGTGGGGAGGATAAAGAGGCCGGAAGCGGAAGTTCCATAACCCAGTCAGAAACAAGTAAATAAAAAATGTGGGGAAAATTAGTTGCGGGAACCGAACAAGCATGAAGAAGAGAACATGGACAAGCACCGTCATTATAGGATTCTTCCACATGCAAATTTCACTAAACCATTTGAATAGAGCAACCAATCCTGATAAAGTCGACATAATCCTGAAGAAATTTGCTTTGCTCCGTCGCATGCTAAAAAGATGCGAGTCGACATCACACATGTATTCCACCACTTCCTTCCTGAGCGGGGGCTCATCTCGAGCTAGCCGTAAAGCAACTAGGTTGGCAGCTTGGAAACGTAACCTGTCAAAATCCGTAACACTGATAGGGCTTACATAGTGCATCTTTGGCTGAAGCGGTTGTGAGTATATGTAAAGCCTGTTTAGAAGAGAGGGACACGAAAACCGAATTGCCAAATGCAACTCCCCCAACTTCTTAACACCTGATGGGTGCAGAGCCACCAGTGGATATGAGTGTGTGTATATCCGGCCTACTTCTAGTGTCGAGATGCGAATTCGAACCCTCCCAATCCTCACGTGTCTGGTAGAACCACCTTGAACCGTGCTGAACAACAAGCTATTGTCAAATAACCCTACGGTGAGGACTGTAGCAGGATCAAAAACCTCCCAGTTGTACTGTTCATTGTATTTTGGAGACAAGTTGTCAATAATGGTTCTTGTCCGGACCCATTTATCACCGTATCTTGCTACACAGTATGTATCTGCTGTGCCCCTGTAATCACGTGTTTTCATCGGCAGAATCCCTACAGCACCCAGAATTCCGAGCTCTAAAACCCCAATGGACGGCCTCCTGAGCTGCTCCGCTGTGGGGCGGAAATCACTACTGTAATAAGCTGACTCATCGAATACATGGTATCCTCCTTCTATACAAATCCGGAGATGGACGCGGCTTGAGAATGTGTCATCTGCGGAGTTGGACTCTTGAAGGAGAACCTCATTGGTTGCATCATCAGGATGATCAGTAACCGACGACTTTTCCAGATTAAACCACCGGCTAGGAATGCTGCGGTCATCGACACGCATTTGTACATCATGCAGCTTTATCAAGGCGCTCCCAATAAGGGTGTCTTTAAAACCCACACGATCCTCAACTGAGAGGACCAAATCTGGGAAAGGGTCATCAGTGGTGACAAATAAAAATTCTTCATTCCAAATGGGGTTTAGGTTTTGATCCTGAACTGGTTTTGTTCTTAAAACCTGGTTTCCCATCTTTAACCTGACAAATGCATTTGGCAAATCGTCATCCTCCCTTACAAACAGGTCTTGTGCTTCGATTATATTAACTCGCACGTACCACAACCTTGGTGCCTGATAGATCTTTGAGCGTATTTCTGTGGTGTCAATCTGTGAGCTATTCAAGGGAACTGCAGCATCAGAATGCCATGCCTCGGAAAAAGCAGTGTCTGCTTGGGTACCATACCAGACTGCGAGCATAACCTCACCTTTGATCCTTCTTACTCTCTGCCCCTCAAGCGGGTACCATTTTGGCTCCAGAGGACTTTCAGGTGGGACTATTGTTGGAACCACATGGAGGGGAAAAGTTACGTACCCCACAATGTCATCATCTTGGCTCGGATCCTTGTGCTTTATCAAAACTTCCAATTCACGCATTTGCATCCTCTCCTTTGAAAAGGCAAAAACCTGGTTCCATACTGGATTTTTCTGCTTTTCAAAGTGCTTTGTAGTCCCTTTATAGTTTCCGGCTTTTACCTCAACGAATGGATTAAGACTGCCTGTTACATCCCTTGAAGGAAGATCACGAGCATTAACGACCTTTACATAAAGAATATCCATCCGTTCAACTAGATCATAGGCGCTTGCAGTCTTGGGTCCGTTAATAAAACGGCCAGCGACAACCTGTCCACCTCCAAGGTTGGGGCTTGTCTCCTTAAGTGCAAAGCCACAAGTATCATCCTTGATTGAAAATGGTGGGGCAGCTGGACGTTGTCGTGGTTGGTCCTCATGATGACTTGGATTAGGAAGACGATGAGAGGTGTGCCTTGTATCAGTTTCCTCCGCATTTCGTGTAGCAGGATTTGAAATTCCCTGAGTCATCAACTGTTCTTGAGCTAGGCCTGGATCCCTACTTGGGAGGGGTGCAACAGCAGCAGCAATTGGGGTGTTTGATGGTTCAGGACCAGTAACATAAACCTTGAGGGTGAGCTCTCCTCTCACATGTGAGAAGATGCCACGCTTTTCCAGAAGGAAGTCTGTGGCAACATCATCAGAATATGTGGAAAGTGAATCCCCAGGGATTCTAATCTTCCCAAGAAACGACTTGGTCTTGAAGTAGGTAGGCTTGACACTGTGGTAGACATAGGCATCCAGTCGAAGTTTGTCGAGATGGGACGATTCAGAAATGTTGAAGTAGAAGCTTTCATTCCAAACTGGATTTAGGTCCTTTTCTTTAACAGTGGTGCGTAGCCTCAGACCATCAAAGCTAAGCTCCACAAAGGCACTGCATGAACCTTCATCATCTTCAGGATAAAGATTGTGGGCACCAACCACAACTACCCCTAGTTTATGGGGGTTGCTCATCATCACAGTAACATATGTGTCTGCGCACTGAAGAAATGGAAAATAACTACAGCCACCTAACCTGCAAAAAAAGAGAATTATTATATTAACTGAGATACAGATATGTATATATATATATGTGTGTGTGTGTGTGTGTGTGTGTGTGTAATTGCATGAACTGACATGAAACAGAGGAGACTGATGAATTAATTAGGCGAAAATTTGCAGAATCAATGCAGAACATTAAAATGTTCAAAAAATCAAGCAAACTAAGGAGTTACTCTTTAATTGAAAAAAAAAAAGAACCTTAAAATAAAATGAATTCATAAGTCATTGCCATAATATGAACGCACCAGATAAAATTGTTTACCTGATGACAAAAAAAACTGCAACAAGGGAACGAAGGCAACCATGACCACAAAATGGTGAAGTACTTGAAATGGTTGAAACAAAAATTAGTGCAAATCAGTCACTATATATAAGGGGGCATATGCAGGATTTTGGAAAATAAGATTTCAATTGCTTAATAATGTTCAAGTGTGTGTCAATAAAAGAAAAACTCTTCTTAGAAAAAAAGGAAACAGTCCATAAAAATCAAGCTCCTGTTTACTTCTACAAACATACCTCTTCAGGATGGGCATGCAGCAGCATCACCTTGTCTGGTCCTCACAAATTGTCCTACAAATATAAATTGCCATTGCAAGGCCATTACTTCCATAGACTTCAGTCAAAGGACATGAGTAGAGTTTATGAAATGTTGACGAAGCAAATTCAAAATAAACAGGCAGATGAGAGAGGAGCAGAAGATAGAATATCACACAAGTTGCCATTGAAAATGCTTAATTAGAGAGACAGGAATTTTTAATTAGAAACTTGATTGCTGCAACTGGTGAACATTAAAATATTATTAAAATAAAGGTTTGATCTAGTCTTACATGCGTGAACTCTGACATTTTATTGAATTTGGAGTCGTTTCCTTGATAAATTTTCATGCCAAGTCCATATTTTAGTATTGAATAGTTTGTTTATGTTATTTGTCCAAGATTCCTAAGTTCCCAACTGTAAGTCAAGTCATATGGAGTAATTTGGCTTGATTTCTCAGTGCCATCAAACTACAAGTGGGTTTTTGTCTTTAACACGACACTGCCCAATTTTATTTCTGTCTTGGATGTGTAAACTGTAATTATTGTAGGGAAAAAAGAGGAACTCTCTGACCTAGGACATTGTCGAATGTTGTTTTCCTTTTTTGGCGTTTTCTTGGTCAATGAGATGTGATTTTGAATTGTATGTTTATTGTATAAACTTGAAATATGGTCTTGATTGACAGAAGAGAATCCCTGGAAGAGATTGATTCTTGTTGATGCCAAGTCATTGCTTAGTATTGGATGGTTCACTTAAACAAGTGCAAAGATAGACAATTTGCTAATGTTAGAGACCTACCTCTCTCTGGAACCGCCATATACGGCCTGAAAACTAAACAAGCAGAAACCGCAAGTCTTGCTGCTTTTCTGCTGCGTTTCAATTGTTTAAAAGGAGAGGAATCATGTTAATCACAGGTAACAGTACTAATTCATTTGCTCCTCCTTTTTGTTAATCACTTCGTTTTTACGCTTGAAGAAGAGTTAACTGTCCTACATTGAGTTTACAAACTTCAAATTAATGCTTTGTTTGATACGTTCTGATGTTTTGAAAAGAAAAGAAAAATAAAAACTTGCTTTTCCAGTTGTTAGCAGTTTGATCTTCACAAACCAGCGGAAGACAATGCAACTTATCCCTGAAAGTTTGAGAAAACTTTGGAACGAGTGGGAGCTTCGGGGTATGGTTTTAGCCAGTCTTGCCTTGCAAATTATCCTCATCCTGATTGGCAACTGGAGAAAACATTCAACCAGTAACAAACTCAGAATTCTTCTGTGGCTCTCTTACCTGTCAGCTGACTCAGTTGCAACAGTAGCACTTGGCATACTCTCCAGCAACCAAGAAGAATCTCAAGGTGATTCCGTAAACCCGAAAGTTGTAATAACCGCATTTTGGGCACCCTTTCTTCTCTTACATCTTGGTGGCCCAGATACTATCACTGCTTACTCTTTAGAAGACAATGAGTTGTGGCTTAGGCACTTGCTTGGGCTATTTGTCCAGGTGGTTGTAGCTTTATATGTCTCTTTCAGAGCATGGTCCAGTAAAGAGTTAAATTTTTTGGCAATACCAATGTTCATAGTTGGGATGATCAAGTTTGGGGAGAGGACTTGGGTTCTAAGATCGGCAAGCAGTGAGCATTTTAGAGATTCTATGCTTCATGATCCTGACCCAGGTCCCAATTATGCTAGATACATGGAAGAATATTGTTCAAAGAGAGCCCAGGGATTCAGGGTTAACTCAGTTGAACTAGGAAGGGATAACTCACTAGTTGATGCAGTTGATGACGGTACCCAAAATGTGGCAATTTTAGACAAAGCCTACGACTTCTTTGAAACATTCAAACTGCTTTGTGCTGATCTCATCCTCAGCTTCCATGATATAGTACTCAGCCACTCCTTCTTAGAAAATACAAACTCCGATCAAGCTTTCGAAGTTATTGAGTTTGAGCTAGGATTCATGTATGATGCCTTTTATACTAAGTCAGTTCTGGTTTCTTCTGGTCTGGGTTGCATTCTCCGCGGTGTTACTGTTTCTATAACACTTTCTGTTTTCATAGCCTTCCTGTTCTCAAAGAAGCAAGCTTACAGTGGAGTAGATGTAATTATCACATATATATTGTTGATAGGAGCAATCGTCCTAGAATCTTATGCTGTAGCATTGCTGCTTTCCTCAGACAGGACAAGGCTATGGCTGAATAAGCACAAAAATATGGTGGCGCGTCTCTTGGTTCTCTTGCGCAGTGCCGTTTCGTCAGTCCCTTTGGGTTATAACAAGAGGTGGTCTAATACCTTGGGACAATACAACCTCATCACATTTTGTCTTAAGGCTAAGGCAACGAAATGCATTTCTGTCCAGAAGTTCTTATTCATTTATCAGTTGTTAGAGAAGTATCGATACAAAGAGTTGGTGGATATCCCCACTGGGTTGAAGGAGTTGATATTTGAGCAGCTCCAAGAGAAATCAAGGATTGGTTCCAATGTTGAGGCTAGCAAAAGAAAACAAGTATGTGCTCGAAGGGGTGACCAGGTGCTTCAAAAAGCACATTGTCTAAAGGAACTTGGCTGGACCATCAATGAGGTTGAGTTTGATCAAAGCATCCTTCTCTGGCATATTGCAACAGATCTATGTTATTATTCTGATGTGAATCGAAACTCAAACTTGGTTCCTAGTGAAAATTGTGAAGACAGTAAGCTGTTATCGAACTACATGATGTATCTTTTAGTCATGTGCCCCTTCATGCTACCAAATGGGATTGGACAGATAAGGTTTAGAGACACATGTGCTGAGGCTGAAGAATTTTTCAAGGAAAAGAAAATAATGAAATCGGGTGAAAGGAAAGCATGCACAAAGCTACTGGATGTATGCACAGACATCCTTCCATCTAAAGTGAAAGGAGACAGAAGCAAGTCAGTTCTATTTGATGCATGCAGGCTTGCTAAAGCTTTGCAGTCCCTGGAATCAGATAGAGGATGGAGTAATGAGAGAAAGTGGAAGTTTGTAAGTCATGTGTGGGTGGAAATGCTCTCTTACGCTGCCAATCAGTGTCGATGGAGTGGTCATGCCCAGCAGCTCAGGCGAGGAGGAGAGCTGCTCACCCATGTCTGGCTTCTTATGGCACATCTGGGTTTAACTGAACAGTTTCAAATTTCAGAGGGCCATGCAAGGGCAAAACTGATTGTGGAGTAAAAAAAAAAAAAGAAAAAAAAGAAAAGCGGATAGGGGACAATTCACTCTGAACTTCTGAAATTATGTGTTTAATTCCTTTAGTTTCTTTTCTTGTTTTGAGAAGAACTATTAATAACTTAGTGTGGCTCCTCTGGTGTTTGCCTCAACTCATTGTTAGACACATTTCACTTGTAGTAAGTTCAGTTGGTCACTAACTTTAATTTGACTCACTTCGGTCTGATTTGGTATCGGAGACACTGAAATTTTTGGTCCCTGTTTGTTTTTTGTTGGTATTCTTGTTTTGTTCGTCACAGCAAATTCGTGTTTACTGATACATTTGAATTTTAGCCTTGTAATCTGATTCATATCATGGATGTACTTACCATTAAAAAAAAAAAAAACCATCTACGCTCATGTGAATTTAGATTGACATAAACATATGACATGGGACCTTGTTCATTCTTTTTCTTTTCTTTTTGATAAGCATACAAAGATTGGTAGTGTTCTGATCTTAACCTTCACATTCACATGCTTGGGAATAACATACCTGCTCTACTTCATTTCTGGTATAAGATTCTTGTAAAAGAAAAGATGAACAAAGGATAATGGTCTGAAGTCAGGCATATTGATTACAGCCCAATTTACGAAATATAAAATCAAAACGTCGTTTCTCGGCAAGTTCCAGCCAGAGAAGTAGTCCACAAATAAGCCAATAATTCTAACCCATCATTAGCATTACTTGACCAACTGGTCAAATCTAGTTTGCAAATTTTTACGAGAAAACAATGTTTACACTTTACAATGCAAAGCACATGCATACTGCCGAAGGCGTTTGCAACAGCTTCCAGATTACTACATTATAAAATGACTTCTGTAATAAATTATTCTTCAATGACATTAGTTTTTAGTTAATTATACATTATTTCACACTATGAAAGTTTCGGGTGCTTATCAAATAGAATTTCCCTGTACAGTACTTCATTTTAAAGCTCCATGAACACCACTTTTCCAACTTCTACAAAGTTTGAATTGAACCCACTGCAAATTGGGCAGTTTGTTTTCTTTAATCGAAACTACTAAGACAAGCAGGCAGGGAAGTGATCATGGAGAGAAACCATGCAGAAGCAGCTGGTGCCCAACTCAGACCCACTGAAGCTCCAGCATCTGATAATGATCGATATATTGCTATCATCTTGTCTATGGCTAGTTTGGCATACAAGAAGGAGAGCGTAACCAAGTCCTCTGCATTCATTGATTCCATTCTAAAAAACGCTCGGTTTTTTGTCATATTTGTTGTGTTCCTTCTTTGCCGTTATGTAAATCATATATCAATGTATCAAGTGCTCTTCTTCGTCTCTCTTACCCCTTTGCTTCTCTACTTCTACATCAAGCATGTGCCGTTTATGTTCTTAGAGGAAGACATCAAGTGGATTCGAAGAGAATCGAGGCTCCTGGATGCTATTGCAGAGGATGCAGCAAAAGTTATGCATTTAAGGGATCATATAGGTACAATACAACAAAAAATCTTGGATCCCAGGATTTACTCTGTTGAAGTACCTATAAAAGGATTGGATCAGTCTGAGGTAGCATGGTTGACCAAAACCATATCAGTGGTTCGAAAAGCAAAAGACCTATTCAAAACTTTTGAGAAGCAGAGAAGAGACTCCCACATGATATCTTTTGTTGCAATGACTACAAAGAATTTCATGGATATAGAAGGGCTGTTCATTGAAACTAAGCGCGTGAAGGATGACATAAACGAGACCATTTCGATGAAGAAGGTACATGGGATTAACATATGTGAATCGCTGGAGAGATCAAGGTCTATTATTAGAAGCCTGCTGGAAAGACCGATTTATGAGCACGATCAAGAACAACGGGTGGATTTCAAAGGACGAATTGCCTCTGTAGCTGCTTTGACTTTCTCTATTGTTGACACAATAAACCGCCTCACCCAACACCCAGCATTACTGCGTAAGAGTATTGGAGAGCAAATAGACTCAATAAAACTGCAATTGCTACTTCTGCATCCCTTTCTGAAAGAAATAGAAGGACTTCCTTTCGAAAGTGAAATTGAGGGGGCATGGGTGAAGGAAGTGGAAGAGGTTATTCAAGAAGCAGATCTTGCCATCAACAACTTCTCACAGAGACCTGCAAACCGAATCAGTAGTTGGAAGGCAAGAAGAAAGCTCGAGGGGGACTTGAGGTGCATTGGCACTGGATTTGCAGAACTTTTAAAGAGGAAGGAAAGATATGGCTTCGAATTTATAAAAAGAGATTCGTCGAAGTTTGTCTATCAATCCCCACATCACAATACCAGCGATGACAAGATTATTACATCTTTAGTCGACAGGATGTACAGCTACCTCAATCACAAGTCAGATGCATTGGGTGAAGTATTTTATGAAGTCACATCGCTATGCAATCAGCTGAAAGGCATGTATAAACTTGTAGACGATGCAGGAATGGTTGGAAGCCGATTTAACTCCAGAGTGGCTTGGCTGAAGCAAATGAGGATTATTGTTCAAAGTGCTGATAAATGTGTGCAAGCCTTCATAGACGACTCATGTATTATAATGAGATCAAACCATCTATTTAAAACAAGATCTGGGATAAAGCTTTGCCGTGAAATTGACAGAATCCAGCATACTATCAGTCTTGTTGTGAGAAGCGTAAAAGCATACGGCATTGAATTGAGGGAAGAGTCAAGCTCAGTGGTCGGTTTGGAGGAAGACATCCAAGCATTGGTGGCACAACTGACAACCAACAGTGAACAACACTCTGTTATTTCCATTTTGGGCATTGAGGGCATAGGTAAGACAACATTAGCAAATAAAATTTTTGATCATGGAGCTGTTTCGCGCCACTTTACTCGCCGTGTATGGATTTCTCTACCCTGGAAGTCCAATGTGCCTTGGGTCCAAGAGGTACATGATCTTGTAGATGAGGAGCGGTACCTTTTAGTCCTAGACAACATCTCCACAGTAGATGAGTTGAATACTCTTAGAGCAGGATTCATTCCAGTAACATCAAGTGGAAGCAGAATTCTATTCACTACACGACATAGTGATTTGGCTAAAAAGTTTAACAATACTCCTCACCAACTTCGACTGCGAACCAAAGAAGAGAGCTGGAAATTGTTTACCCAGATGGTGCACTTTTCTCCAAAAGAGGAAATGCTAGCAAAAGAAATTTTAGGTAAATGTGGGGGTTTTCCACTAGCCATCTTACGTGTTGGATATCTAATGTCTGGGGAAGATGTGACTGCTGTCGAAGAGTTAGAAGAGATGCTTGAAGACATCATAGAGAATGATCCACCATCGTTACAAACATACACCATAGATTCCATAAAACACTTGCTTCCTGAACATCTGTCTAAGTGCCTTTCTTACTTAAAGCTCTTCCCGTTGGACTTTGAAATTCCCGCAAGGAGACTAATTGCTTTGTGGCTGGCAGAAGGTTTGGTACAAGTGCATGGTAATAACACTATAACTTCTGAAGATGTTGCAGAAAAGTATCTATCGCAGTTGATTGGTTTGGGCATGATTCAAATTGTTGAACGAAAGCTTAATGGGGAAGTCAAGACGTGTAGATTACCCTGTTCTCTACCTGTCCGCAGCTTGGAGGCTACAAGTTCAAATCATAGAGTTGCTCTTCGTTTTAAAAGAAATGATCTTCCAATTACTGTCGGCGAGAGCTTATCAAAAGTTGCAAGCCCTCTTCTTTCTATTCTCTCCTTTGATACTCGAGAAGGAAATAAACCTGGCGAAGAAATAGGCAACTTTCTTCATAAAGTAATTGCAGATGGTTGCTTCCGACCACTTCAGGTTCTTGATCTTGAACGTGTATTCAGACCTGAATTCCCCAAGGCGATTGGGAAACTAAGCAACCTGAAGTATCTAGGCTTGAGGTGGACTTACCTTCAATCAATCCCAACATTCATTGGCGATTTGCTAAAGCTCCAAACCTTAGATGTGAAGCATACAAATGTCCGTGCTCTCCCTAGTTCAATATGGAAACTACAGAAACTTCGACACCTATACTTAAACCAGAGTTGCAGAAGTAAATTTGTGTATCAACAAGGTGGCAATTCGCTGAAGAATCTCCAGACATTATGGGGTGTTTTTGTTGATAAAGACAGTCCTTTGAAAGATGGGTTGGACAAGTTGATCAGCCTCAGAAAATTGGGTCTGGCATTCCAGTTAGGCAGAATAAAGCAAGAACTAATAGCAGAATGGATTGGAAAGCTGAAGCACCTCAAGTCTTTGAGAGTTAGATCAGTTGGTGAAACGGACGAATCCAGTTATATAATTTTCATGCCTTTGTCTGGTCTCATCAATCTGTCCAGCCTAAATCTTATTGGAAAGCTAGCTCCTCCCATTGTAGCTGAGTTCCCCAAAAACCTCACTGATCTTACTTTGTCAGCCTCTCTTCTTCCAGATGATCCAATGCCCGAGTTAGAGAAACTCTCTAACCTTAAGTTACTCTGTTTTTACTCCAACTCTTACACAGGTAACAAGATGCTTTGCTCTGCGGGAGGCTTTCCACGACTAGTAGTGTTGAAGTTGTGGAATCTAGAAAAACTTGAAGTTTGGCATGTGGAGGAAAAGGCAATGCAAAGTCTCAGAGAGCTCGAGATAAGATCCTGCACAAATCTGAAGGTCCCGAGTGGGTTGAGGCACCTAAAGTCTCTGATCGAATTGAAGTTAACTAATATGCCAGAAGGATTTACAGCAACCATTGCGCAAACCAAGGCTCAACTTTGGGATGACCTTAAGCATTCCCCAGCAATCACTGCAGTTAACTGGCACCCCATGCTGAGGAAATCATAGGCTTCCACTCATCTACGCACGGTATGTCTTTGTTTTTATTTTTACCTTTTATTTTCAGATGGAAACAGTCCTTGAACAAATATTTGTGTACTGAATAAGTGATTGGAGGAAACCGGAGAGAACTCATGGATAACCTTGATCATCACAGATATGTGTATGTAATTTATCTGTGGCGTGCTTACCATGTGCTATTTCAAGCTATACTTGTGTATATAGTGAATAAGGAGGCGTTTCATACTTAGAACATGTAGTAAATGCATTGTATTTTCTGTAAGCTTGTTTGGGGTAAAAATATATGGAATTTGCCGCAATTTGGACAGTGAGTTGCTGTCTGAGGTTGGAAGCTGCAAGTATTTATTACTGTAGTTATTCTTTTAAGTGTTGCTGGCTGGTGATACTTCTGTTGTATTGTTTCAATAAGCAGTTGCTATCATTATTGTTATTGTCGTTGTCACTCCTATAACATATACATATATATATATATTATGGATGCATGGAATTAGAAAGCTATGTTCTGTGAGCTGTTAGATTTAAAGGATGCAAACTTATGTATACAACAAGTTAGCCTTTTTTTGGGTCGAAATACAAGTCAGCCTAGTTACAGAGTTTTAGGCTCTCTTTTTTTGAAAATGAAAAAGCTTTCCAGAATTTGAGGTTCATATATATGTGGTTCAGACTGTTGCTGCTTCATAGTGAACTTTAAGCATTCATATTACATGCTCTGTAATAGAATTGTTCAGCAGTTTGTACATTGAACTTCTTTTCCAGTGGTTTTCATTTACACAGTAGATACTTTTCCAATTTGTCTTCATTTTTGTACAGCATGAAGAGGAAAGTTATATTCGCACTCCTCACAGACTATTATTCTTTTTGTTTTGTGGCAGATTTGGAATGCCGCAACGGCTTGAAATGCTGGTGTGTTTTGTTGGCATGGAACTTCTTATCTGAAGTGCTGATATATTTTCTTGGGTAGTTTTTAATTTATGACTACTATATATAAACTTAGTTTTTGAAAAAAAATTGATCGACCTATGGAAGTATGCACCTGTTACATATCTGAATTTGCAATTTATTATTATTATTATTATTATTTGTAAGCATCTATCAACTGATTTTGCAATTTATTATTATTATTTATGAAGTTAATTTCCCATACACAACAATTAGCAGTATTTGATGTTGATATATTTTGCTTCACATTCGAAATGTGCACTGTTATTAGCCCAATGTTGGTCGTTGATTATTAGTTGCCATGGTTTCAATTTCCCTTTTTTTTTCTTTTTCTTTTTTTTTCTTCCTGTTTGAGGACTTTTTCTACAAAGAGGAGCGATAATAATAATATACTAAATTAACACACATTACACGGATGTTAAGACTCAAACCTAGGACTTTGCCTGAAGGAGCAATTGCTCCAAACCACTACATAGTGGATCCTTTTTTCTTTCTTTGGGTTAGAAGACAATGCGTAATTGCCCATTGTTGATGTAAGTAGCAAACAAAATCGGGTTTAGTTGAAACTTGAAACCAAGAAACAATAACAACAAATAGCATCGACATTTCCATCGATCACTCCAACATTCTAACTGGCTTTTAGTGCAATGTGAACAAGGCAGGAGTGGTAGAATAGGTGTCCCAAAAAAGAATAAAATTGTTTTAAGTTGTTAGCAAATCATTTTAATTATTTAATTATTTATGCTATTAAAGCAGCCACCTTTCTATTTTTTTGGGCGGTAGCTAACCTTTTCCAGTACAAGTTTGAAGCATGAACTCAAGGCACATTTTTTTAAACATATTTTAATCTATCTTTTGGTTAATTTCACATTAAAATTGGCATAACTTAGCTGCTAAATGGACATCAAAGTTGTGTTGTACAATCCATCCGTGTGGAAAAATTGGTATAGTAAAATTGAAAAAAATCAAGTAATCTCAAGACAGGTTTAACGTCCACTTTCCCATATTTAATTCATTTTGATGATTAATGCTAAACCATGCCATCTTGGAAGTTAATGACCTTAATTATCAAGCAATCTTGAATTTAACTCAAAACCTGTTGAGACCCCAAAAAGTCCATGGTTGGGCCCAAATAAGTTTTCGGTCCAATACGATACTATATTAAGAAAAATCACATATCGGAGTACATGAAGGCTCGTCATATACAAGTCATAGTCTACGTGCCATGCTAAATAAATAATTTGTCATGCCAAGGACTGAAATAATATTATAAAATACAAGCCCATGCTAAACTAAGCACCATGTCCCTCTTCAAGGATGATAAAATTAAAGCACGCCAAGTGACATGCCATGCCAAGCAAGGAATTATTATTCCGCACCCAATCACGCCACAAGCTTAAGTGGGCCCCAAGCCACTCAAATACCCGGGGCTTGCTTGAGTGAGTTATGGTATGGATGGTAATAAATTGTCATGAGACCCATAGATGGACCGAGAAATGGAAGTTCCAGGTTGCTTGGGAGCCTTGGGACTCAAGCCCATTTCATAGGCCCAAACATGTGGGTGAGCACAAAAGAGAAAAGAATAGCCCATCACTCCAAACAAAAATAGCTCAACCAAAATAGCCCAACACTTGATAAAGTTAGCCCATTTATTTGATAGATCAATATTTTGTCTTAGAAGGCACATACAATTAGGACAAAGAGGCAGCAAAACCCCAACAGCTGGATAGAAAACAAAGCCGCAGGTGAAGATTGAAAAGCCATGTGTGCAGAGCTGTTGGGAAGGAACAAGTTTCAAGCATGAAAGAGGAGAGAAAAGAGAGGAATGGGGATGACTGAAAATAGGAATTCTTAACTAGGCAGCTGCGGGAAAGGGACCTTGAGCTCCCAAAATCCTTGATTTTGTGCAAAGGAGCAGAGTAGATTTCACCAAAATAGGATGATTGAAGGGATGATGGGAGAAAGGAAAGGAAAGACTTGGAAAAATGGGATAGAAGCCATTAGAGTTTCTTGGAAAAAGAATGGCTTCCAGTGGCTATAAATATGGCCTCTTCTACCCAACAAAGAACAACCACATCTAGAGAGCAAGCTTCCTCTCTTACATGCAAAACCTAGCAATTTCGTGCACTATTCACCCTTCTTCTGACAGATTGTTCTAACACTTGACAGAGTCTCTCTCAAGTTGCCGGAAGAAACGATCAAGCCACCCATCCTTTTCTCTCCCTCATTTCTCAGCCAAATCTTCTTGCAAATCTTTCTTTTCTTGCCTTGACACCCTTCCTTCCTTCCAAGAACACATAATTTTCTCTTTAGTGCTAAATTCATGTCAATTTTGCTTCCTGTTTGGGCCTAAATTGGCACGCCCAGCCCAACGAAAAGAGGCCCAAAGTAAGACTACAAAACTCGAACGAATTGGTCTTTGAAAAAACAGGAAAACGGAAGCCCAAAATCCAGAAAGGCCCAGCCCAAAAGCTTATCAAAACAGACGGACGAACCTGGGCCTCACAAAGTAAAATCGGGCCCGTTGTGATAAAAGAGAGGAGCCCAGAAACAGAAAACAAACCCACGTGACATCTCTTTTTATCAGATTTGGAAAAGTCAACAAAAACAACCATTTCAGAGGTGATTAGAAAGGGTCAGTAGCTGGCAAAAACTAGGAAGGGACATCTCTGAAATTCGGAAAGATCAAATCCCCTTACATATTAATATATTTCAGAGATATTTCTTATATAAGTGATTCTCCCAAGAGATAAGCAGACTACAAACTCAAAAAGAGATAAGCAGGAAATAAGGAGCTGTCTAGAAAAGAAATCAAACTAACCATCACGGATTTTTAGCTCTCACAAAAAGGGCAGTTGAAATTAAAAAAAGATTAGGTTCTCTTTCAAGAAAAATAAGGAAGTGATTGCCTATTGAGAACCTATCTACCAAAAAACTGATGAAATCCTATTTTCTTTCTTTCCATTTCTTGAAGAGATATCTTTGAAAGGATTTGCCGCCCATTATTAAAAGAATCACCCTACTCCAGAAAACATTTACTATAAATACAAGAAGGAGTGACACAGGGCAAAGGACAATCAATCTTACACAAAAAATCATCAATCAAACAAACAACTCAAAATCAACCAAAAGCCCACTTGAATTCCAAGTGAAACCAGCCTTAGATCAGAATTCCCAAGGTTCAGACTTAGAAAATAAGTCAATTAAAACGAGATTTCTCTCGTTACAAATTTGGTTCAGCAAAGAACCAAGACAGGTAGAGCTTGAGCTTTTCCCAAACATGAAAACCTTAACAAATTTCACTGTGCAGTCTCTAGCCCACTGAAGTCCTCGAGAACAGCCACTTCTGCCCTTGCAGACTGAAGAAACCGTAGTTCTGCCCACTCAAAAGCCTCACAAAAGCTTGAAGTACATTAAAGCTCTGCCATCATTAACCTTTGGTATCGATTTACAGCTGAAGCTTAGCAGTTGAAGTTGTCAACAGTCCAGTCCAGCCCAGGCATTTCCAGTCCAGCCCGGATCAGAGCCTCCAATCTAGACAGTATTGGCTGCGCAAATCTCACGGCCTGGTGCTCCGGGCCGAGGGGATGTGCGTTAACACGTGGCTTCCTTCTTTTGGATACGGTGCGGTTGTGTGCGGGCGTGCCAGCACGGTCTACCTTGCTTCGAGATGGTGATAAGGTTTGGGGAGAAGATGGTTAAGTGATGCGCCTGTTTCGAGTTTGACTCATAATCAAACGATTGTAGCCGAGAGAGGAACTGATCTCGGCCGTCAGGTTCACGGCCTGAGCTACAAGGCCGTTTAGTGGTGGTGTTGGTGGCGGGTTTTAGGCGGTGCTCCGGCGTGTTGCTCAGAGAGCGACGGTCGTATTATATATGTGGTGAATGAGATGATAACAGGGATGGTGCTCTGGCGCCTTGAAATATCAAGGGTCGTATGATATATTGATGAATAAATTTTCCTTACAATCTACCACTACTCCTAGGAAAGCAATTAAAGGTATTGAAAGTGCATTACAAGAAAATATAAGTTGCTCCGTGGGAGGCTTTTGGTTTGGTGTTTGAACCCTTTGAATGTGGTCTTGAGCTTAGTATTTATAGAAAAACTTGTTGCGTCTACCCAAGTGCAAGTAGTCACACGTAGTAATAATCTTGAAAGTCCAAGTATTGTATCCTCAAGGAGTAGGTAGGCAAATATCTGCACACAAAGAAATAATTAAACGTACCACAATAAAAGTGACAAGCAAAATGGAAAAGTAATTTGATTTGATTGTTGTGGAAAATTGAGTTTAAAAATGAAATATCAATAATGGAAATGCTGAGGCATCAAGGTTCAATTCTTTAAACAAAATATGTTTCATGCTCTTTAATCCAAATTATAACTCGATTAAAATCATCATTGAGAAACTTTAACCGGAAGATAAAGAAATTAAAACCAATATAATTTTTCAATGTAATATTTTATTAATGATTGTTCATAAAATGGAGTTGCTTAATATCTACTCTTTTAATTTAAAAGCATGCCAAGTCAGTTCTTAACAATGAGAAAAATATAATTGAACTCATGAAAAGATAATAGCACTTAACATCAATCAAAATAAAAGGATATGAAAATATTGAACAACCAAAAATAAAAGAATTTAGCAATTCATACCGTATATTGGATTAAAGAACAATTCACAAACTTACTCAAAGAACATTCCCTTTAGCCTTAGCTAGAGTTCTAGCAACTCATTACAAAAGAAAACATAAATTAAATGGATAAAGAAATCTGTCATAGGGGGGTGCCCTTGCCAAATAAGTTGATGGATGATTTATAGTAGTCAATGAGGTGAGTGAGAAGTTAATACATTCGTGGTGGGTGATTAAGGGTTTAATTGAGGGATTAATTGGATTAAACATGTGTTGATGGTGAAGAGTTAGTGGAAAAGAAATAACGGTGAGGTAAGTGGGCGTTAAATGGCTATGAATGACATGAAATAGGCTCTTTAGCTTCAACGATTTTGTCTTCTCTTTATAATCACAATAATCCCACAATCAATTCTTCAATTAAATCTGCCAGCAATTCTCTTCACACCTAGCTTGAACTTGGACAAATGTATGTCTTCATCTTTTGGCTTTCCAACTTCCTACAGAAGATAAATTCACCCAATAAGTTCACCAAATTAATATAGAAAATTCATAAATCCAGTTGGTGAGAATAAAATGTAACAACAAGTGAAATTATATTCATTAAGCCAAAATTATATCATAAAGTCTCCAAAATAATAGTAAAAAGATGTAATTTGAGACTCTCATCAGGGGAGTCCTGGAGAGACAATCGAGGCTGAAAAGATCTGCATGATGGAGCCTGATCGGGGCAAGTGGGCAGTCAAATCGGCATTTGGGATTGTGAAGTATGGTGGTGTGACCCCCATAAATCTCGGTAAATTTCGGCCACCGCCCTAATCGTGGGTTCTGCCCCCTTGGCCGGGGGAACGCATTTAATCCCCTGGTCTGGTGGTTGGTGATCTGACCTTAAATTTGTAAGAATACTTGTGAGAATGTTTGCGCCTAACCACTATGATTTCCACTACCAAATCCTGACTTCAGTCACTTCCCCTCTTCCCTCGTGCATTAAATGCTTCTTGCGACTAGTGGGTTTGCTGCGATAGTCAGAGGCATTACTTCATTTATAGGGCGTGGGACCCTGAGGCCACATGACAATTTAACCACAGTATCTTTGCCGTGTCTCTTACGGCCTTCGGCTTCGGCCTATAATACCGCGGTCGCGAGGCAGAGAGGTTTCTACCTTTGTAGCTTCTCTTTTGTTTTCAGGAAGGCAAAAGGCCCAACGAAACGTGACCGTTTCATTTCATGAGTAGGTGCCTAGGGCCGAGAGGAAGTCCCTTTGGTCAGTTCATGACCGTGATTTATTAGGCACAAACAGACAGAAATGAATTTCTAGTTGTCCTTTTGTTGCCTGCGCAAATCTCTTCGGCCTGGTTCTCCGGGCCGAGGGGACGTGCGTATAACACGGAGTCCTACTTTTGGAATGCGGTGCGGTTTGTGCGCGGGCGTGCCAGCACGGTCTACCGTGCGTCGAGTTCGGTGGAGCGTTTGGTTTATAAGGTGTTTAGAATATTGCGCCTGTTTGGTTTGGACTTCTTATCAAACGATTGTGGCCGAGAAAGGAACTGGTCTCGGCCGTTAGGTTCACGGCCTGAACTACAAGGCCGTTGGTGGTAGGTGGTGGGTTTTGGGCGGTGCTCCGGCGCATTGCTCGGAGAGCGACGGTCGTATGATATATGGGGTGAGTGAGGCGACAACAAGGGTGGTGCTCCGGCGCCTTGAGAAATCAAGGGTCGTATGATATATTGATGAATGGAAGTTTCTTACAATCTATCACTACTCCTAAGAAAGCATGTAAAGATATTGAAAGTACATGACAGAAAAAATAAGTTGCTCCGTGGGAGGCTTTTGGTTTTTGGTGTTGGACCTTTTGCATGTGGTCTTGAGCTTGGTTTATATAGCAGGAGTCCGGGAGAGACAATCGAGGCTTGACAAGACCTGCATGGTGGAGTCTTATCAGGGCAAGTATGGCTGGGTCTGATCAGCATTTGGGATTGTGAAGTATGGTGGTGTGACCCCCATAAATCTCGGCAGATCTCGGCCTTTGCTCAGATCGAGGGCTCTACACCCCGGGTCGTGGGAACGCATTAAATGCCCTGGTTTAGTGGTTGGTGAAGGGACTGCCAATTGCAAGAACATCTGATGGAATGTTTGTTCCTAACCACTCTGATTACAAAATCCTGCCTTCAATCAACTCCCTTCTGCCCTCATGCATTAAATGCTTCGTGCCCTAGTGGATTTGCTGTGATGGACAGAGGCGTTGCTTCATTAAATGAAGCGTGGGACCCCGAGGCCACGTGATGATTTGGTCAATATCTCCCTGGCCGTGCCCCGTGCGTTCCTCGGCCTCGGCCCGCGAGGTTACTCGAGAGGCCGAGAAAATCTTGCTTTAGCGCTTTCTCCTTCGTTGTCCGAAAACAGGAGGCAACGAAATGTTGCTCTCTTTGAGCCCATGAGAAAAGCCCACGGCCGAGAGGAGGATTCCTCGGCCATAAAGGCCGTGATTTATTTAGGCATAAACACCTTTCATCTTTCTAGCATGGATATTTATTTTTATAGTTCTGTAAAAGGCAGTTCTGCCCGAGACAGTTTAAATTCCATCAACTATTCTGGCTAGAACAACCTCTTTATACTGAGATAAATTGTTAAAGTCCTCACCAGTCTGAGGCAAGAAAAAGAACTTACTTGGGAGATATTCCTCACCCAAATTCACAATCGTTTGTTTGCAGAAATCAGTAACTTGGGGCGCAAGTTATCCATTCTAAACTAAGTCTGCTAGAATCTTCATTGCTAGCAGTGGCACGCTCGCACACCAAAAAAAGCTGACTTGTTGACCAGTCAATGGTTCACAAGACAGTGGGGAATTTTGCCCTTCCACCACAGGAGTAAACGCAAAACGGGTGAACACTTCCATGCCATGATCTCCTCATGCCAAGCTAAAATTTCATCTGTAAGTGTTCACCTGTTTCGTGTTTACTCCTGATATGGTAGGGCAAAGTTCCCCACTGCCTTGGAAACCATGAACTGGTCAACAAGTCAGCTTTCTTTGGTGTATGAGCGTGCCACTGCTAGCAATGAAAATCCCAGCAGACTTCTTAAAAATGGATAACTTGTGCCCCAAGTTACTGATTTCTAAACAAGTGATTGTGAATTTGGGTGAGGAATATCTCCCAAGTAAGTTCTTTTCTTGCGTCAGACTGGTCAGGACTTTCACAATTTATCTCAGTATAAAATCGGTTATTTCTGGCCAGAATAGTTGATAGGAATTTGGATTGTTTTAGGCAGAACTGCTTTTTACAAAACTATAAATAAACATATCAACACTAGAAAGTCAAAAAGACAGCTGGAACTCCACTTCTGCCTAGATGGAAGACTCTGATCCGGGCTGGACTGGATATGTCTGGGCTGGACTGAACTGTCAACAACTTCAACTACTAAGCTTCAGCTGTAAATCGATACCAAAGTTCAATTTTGGCAGAGCTTTAGTCTACTTCAAGCTTTGTGAGGCTTTTGAGTGGGCAGAACTGCGGCTTCTTCAGTCTGAAGGGGCAGAAGTGGCTGTTCTTGAGGACTTAGTGAGCTAGGGACTGCACTGTGAGATTTGTTGAGGTTTTCATGTTTTGGAAAAAACTCAAACTCTGCTTGTCTTGGATTTTGCTGAACCAAATTTGTAACGAGAGAGATCTCGTTTTAAATGACTTATTTCTCTAAGTCTGAACTTCGGGAATTCTGATCTAAAGCTGGTTTCTCTTGAAGTTCAAGTGAGCTTTTGGTTGATTTTTGTTGTTTGTTTTTTTTTTTTAATGAATTAAGTGTGTCCCTACCCTGTTCACTCCCTCTTATATTTATAAGAATTTCTTTTGAGTAGGGTTTCTTTTTTAATAATGGGCGGCAATTTTCTTTAAAAAGATCTTTCATTTTTAAATGCAAAGAAATGGGGGTTTTAATCAATTCTGGCAGATAAGCTCGCAACAGTCAGTTCTTAAGACCACTTCCCTGTTTTTATTGAAAAAGAACATAACCCCTCTTTAATTCCGACTGCCCCCTGTGAGAACCGTGACGGTTAGTTTGATTCTCAGTTTGAACAACTCCCTGTTTTCCTGCTTATCTCTCTCTGACATTGTGGTTTGCTTATCTTTTGGGAAAATCACCTTTTCTGAAAATAGAAGAAATATCTCTAAATATATTCATATGTAAGGGGATTTGATCTTCAGAATTTCAGAGATGTCCCTTCCTAGTTTTGCCAGCTACTGACCCTCTCTAATCAACTCTGCGATAGTTGATTTTGTTGACTTTTCAAAGTCTGAGAAGAAAAGTTTCACGTGGGTTTTGAAAATGGGTCTCTTTCTTTTTCTTTTAATCATGCTGGGCCTATTCTGATTTTTCTGAAGCCCAAAGGTGACTGTTTTTTTTTTCTTTTGAGGTCCGAGTTTGCTTGTTATATTTCAATAAGTCTTGGGCTGGGCCTCTCTGGATTTTGGGTTTTTGATTGCTATGTTGCATAGTCTAGACTTTGGGATCCTGTGGCTTTTATTATTCTGGGCTTTCTCTATGTTGGGCTGGGTGCGTTCAAATTAGGCCCAAACAATAAGCACTAAGAATCTATCTGTAAGCAGCCATTATTTTTGTTGGTGAAGGTAACTAAGGTGTTTCCTAAGGCTCTACTATCCTTTTAAAGCATTCTTAGGGCTTGATTTCTAAACTCAGGCACATGGGACGATTTCTTCAGTTTGCTCTTTACGGCAGCCCAACCTATTTGTAGCTGCCAGAAGAAAAAAGCCCTTACAAAACCTATCTCATGTCTATCATCAATGCTAAACCCATGACATCATTTTGATCAACGCTAAACCATGCCATCTTAAACCACCAAAATCCCTAGAACGTACAATTTACCAGCAGTAAGCAATACACCGTTTCGTTGATCGATTAGCCATTGATCCAAGCAGGAGCAAGCATATTAAGAAGGAACTTAAAGATATGCAAGACGGTTACCCTTTGTACAGTGCCAATATGCTGTATGGGGACCTGTCTCATTGGTGAGCAACAATTATGGGACCTCTTGATAGCCTATATACAGGAGGTGAACTGTCAAGCCATAGTTCTTTACCAGTTTCTTTGTGTTTAAAGTCTGGAGCTTTTTTATTCCGCTGTGAGAATCAAAAAAGTAGTAAGGCAACAAATTAATTACGGAAATAATTTTTTTTGGGGGGAACGGGGAAGGGGGAAGGAAGGTAGTGTAAAAGATAGCTCACCCAGAAATGCGACAAATGTTAGAGGTTTGCCACCATCGCATAGCTTCCAACCGAACCATTAACACCAATGGTAAGCCCATGGCCATTCGCCCAATGGGGGTTAGACCTCATTGGACCCATGCCGGAGGGAAAGGTTCAGGTGAAGTACGTGGTAGTAGTTGTGGACTATTTTACCAAATGGGTTGAAGTAGAAGCCCTTGCTACCATCACGGTAGCCTGCATTGAGACATTCGTCTAGCAGAATATCATGTTGTTTTGGTATACCCTAGGCAATTGTCACAGACAATGGTAGACAATTCGACAACGTAAAATTCAAGTAATTTTGCTCTAACCTCAAGATCAATCTTTGTTTTGCCTTTCCGGCTCACCCCCAATCCAATGGCCAAGTCGAAATTGTGAACAAAATCATCAAGAAGACACTAAAGTCCAAGCTTGACAAGGCTAAGGGGTGCTGGCCATAACTACTCCCAGAGGTCCTATGGTCCTATCGCACCACCTTTCGTATCTCCAAGGGTGAGACACCTTTTTCCTTTTCCTTTGGCACCGAAGCCGTTGTCTTGGTGGAGATTGGGCAACTCTCTTACCAAACCTCTGCATATGATGCTGAAACAAACGACGAGCAATTAGCCTTAAACCTCGACCTCATTGATGAGCTTTGTGACCAGGAAAACATGCGAACTTTGCTTAGAAGCAGTGTGTTGCCAGGTACTACGACTCCGAAGTGAAGCTTCGTGCCTTCAAAACTGGGGATTGGGTAATGCGCAAGGTTTCCTTGGCCACCAAAAACTCAGCCTAATGTACTTTGGGACCAACATAGGAAGGTCCTTATGAGGTTATCAAGGTTTGCCACCTACGTACTTATCAGCTTCGCGATCCCAACGGCAAACCTCTGCCTCATTCATGGAAAGCTGATCACCTCAAGTACTACCACAAATGAACATGCCCAGACCCTAGGACTTTTTGCTTTCTTAGGCCTTCAGCACTCAGGTCTTGAGCCTTCACTCGGGCATTTTATATACTTATTGCATTTCGGTACTTACTTAATGAAACGCCTGACCTTGGCTTATTTCTATTCATTTTATGGTAACACTTAGAAAAAAAAAATATTTAAAATAAAATAATAATAATAAAAAAGCTATCATAGCAATAACCCTGCCAGACCCTCCCAAAAAGAGCATCAACAAGAAACAAACTGCAGGTCATTATAATCTTTCCCTTATCAATGAAACTTGATTCCGACCAAAAAAGAAAAAAAATGAGGAGAAAGATATTTATATTATCGTGTATTGCAGTGTCAATAGATCCTTTCTCCATCGATAAGGAGAAAAAGTGCCTCACCATGGACAGAAAGATATTTATATTATTGATTATATAAATCATACTCACCAAACATGACTCTATTATTTTTGTTATTTTCTATTTGAATATGAAAAGCGGAGGAAAGGAAGAAGCCGTTTGGTAGAACATCAGATCAAACTGACAACAACAAGGATTCCCTTCATTATTGAGGGATCATCAAGAATAGGATGGGGATAAATTTTTTTGTGTGTGGGTAAATACGACGAGGTGTCCATAATTCAAAGTTTGGGATTTATCGCAGCTAGGGGTTCGGCTTGTCCTTGGCTACAAAGTGTTCATAACTGGATTCGAACCTATGCCATTGAGGCACCAGGCAGTCCACCAGTTAAAGGAGGCAGTTTGTCAACCGCATCACACCTTGTGGTAATAGGTTGGTGATATTTATTCCCTAAAGCCCCTTATTTCTTTTAAAATTTATAACTTTCTCTTAGAACAAGTAAATGATAAAATAATGCAAATGCAAATTATTTTCTTTTTCGGTTTCTTGAGTATTCCAAAGATAAAATAAGATGGAAAATAAAAGATCATTCCATTCCAAAATAAAAAGGAATACAATTCCTATTCCCCTTTTAACATTCATGTCAAACAAATAGATTGCAAGTTCACTCGTTTATCAGAGATTATCAAAGTATATTATTATTATTACTATTATTACTGTTTGACACCATTTTCTTGGTGCGCTAGCTGCCCTCCAGTTGATTAGTTTGAGTTTGCATAAATCTTTAGTTGTTTAATTATTGTATTTGTTTGTGCTCATGTTGCCAGAAGTGGAATGATTGAGAAGCCACGAATATGTCCATGATATGCTACTTTCGTGTAACACGTTTCCTACCCTTGTATTCTCTCTCTCATCACGAGAGTACGAAATGCTACTTTCGTGTAACGCGTTTCCCTAAAGTTGACAGTGATTAGTCTAAAGTAAAGGCCTTGTAGGGGCAATTCGTGTAACATCAGTGTTCTTCTTTTTCTTTTCAGAAACAAAAGTTCTTTTCTTCTTGTTTGGGGAATTCTTTATTCAATTTTTGGGGTATATTACAAAAACTTTTCGTACATATGAGAGGAGGCTCCAGAACATGAAAGCCAAAGCCAAACGACAAGTTTTTGTTTTTGTTTTTGGGGAATTGTCTAGATGCCAAATGACATGCTTATACCCTCAAATATTATCAGCCACAGTAATCTGGTCTTTGTACATATGTTTTAATAAAGATTTATTGATACTATTTTATTTATAAAAAAAAAATCAATTATATCATTTACCTATATTATAGGGTAATGATTTCCCCACTTCAATTTTATCCACTTACACTCCTTTTTTAGTTATAAAATATAATGTAAGTGGATAAAATTGGAGTGGGAAAATCACCACTCATATTATAACATATAAACAAATCATACTAAGTGACCGTACCGTTCTATAATTTGTGGAAAAGTCCAAACCTTCTAGGAAGAGGTTCCATGTGGTTTTGTCAGGCTGTGTGGTCTCACTGTATATATATATATATATATAGGGTGGTGACTCTAGCATTTTCCATATATATATATATGGCTTTTTATCACAAATGGTCCTTAACGTTTACGATTTTATCATGAATGGTCCTTGAGGTTTTTTTTTTACACTAATAGTCCTTAACGTTAGTGCTTTTTATCACAAATGGTCCCTCCGTTAAACATTCTGTTAAGTGTAACAAGTGGAGCCCACATGTCCAATCACATCGTGACATGTGGATTAAATAAATAAAAAAATATTTTTTTTTATTTTATGAAAATCCTTCCTCTGTCTGTCTCTCTCCCCTTCCCCTCTGCCCTCTCTCCTCCCTGTGCTCTCCCTCTCCCTCTGTTTTTTTTTTGCCTTGCCTCTACAGCCTGACCACCCCATGCCCACTCACCCACAACCCACTCCTCTCCCTCTGTTTTGTCCCTAATTCATCAATAAAACACACAAAACATATCAACCACCAAACTACTAAAATCAAATCTTGATCCTATCACACAAGCAATTGAACATATTTCCACAATAACCAACCAAACCCGACCAAACGACCCAAACAAATTTTTTTTTTCCAGAGTAACCAACCAAACTCGACACCCCAGAAGCACCCGGCTCCAAACTGGGCTAACTGCTGACCTGGCGCCGGAACGTCGTCGTCTGGGCCCAGAGGGATGGAGGAAGAATCGGAGGTGGGGTGGGTAAGAGGTCTTTGGGCTGAAGCCGAGCTTGTTGAGGAGGTTCATTTGGGGCTTGTTGAAAGAGATGGGTCTGTGGGTTTGTGGAAAGGGGGAGGTGGGTTTGCTTTGGAGTTTAGAGAGAGAAAGGCTATAGAGGCAAGGCAAAAAAAAAAAAAACTGAGGGAGAGGGAGAGCACAGGGAGGAGAGAGGGCAGAGGAGAGGGGGAGAGAGACGGACAGAGAATGGATTTTCATAAAATAAAATAAAATTTATTTTTTTATTTATTTAATCCACATGTCACGATGTGATTGGACATGTGGGCTCCACTTGTTACACTTAACAGAATGTTTAACGGAGGGACCATTTGTGATAAAAAGCACTAACGTTAAGGACTATTAGTGTCACAAAAAAATCTCAAGGACTATTCGTGATAAAATCGTAAACGTTAAGGACCATTTGTGATAAAAAGCCTATATATATTACTATTTAAAGTGAGAATGCGACCTAAATGATATTGAAGACACGTGGAACAGTTTGTGTGATCTGTAATTAATCCTAGGCAAGCTCTAAAATATCGGTGATATCGAAAGTATCGGTAGTCCAAAAACATGGAAATTTCGATAGAAATATCGGGATATTATCGATATCGATAAAAATTGAATAAAAACCACGGAAATTGTAAGAAAAACTGGAAATTTTTATTGAAACTTTGGAGGATGCTTATTTAGTCAATTATCTATTAGTTTATCACAAAAAATTGAAAGGAAATGCATTGCATGATGGATTTAACTAATTTAAGTTGATTATATAGCGAGTTGACAAACACTGTGAGTGTAGAAAATATGTAGTAATTAATGAAAGAAGATTAAACACACCACAATCATTTATATATAATGATTTACTACAATATTTTACATTTTATACATTGCATGGTAAGATGCATAAGTGACTTAGTACTACATAGAGTTTCTATGAGGTTCAAATTTTTCACTATCTTCATCATCTCTATGTGTAGAGTAAGTGTATTGTGAAGGATAGTCATTAAATGATAAATCCCCAAAATAGTTTTGCATGTAATTGTTAACATGCTACCCATATGGATCCGAGATTGGTTGACGTTGTCCATGAGCAAAATCATTTGAAGATTGAGTCTCAGATTCTTTCCATGAGCTGCTCGATTCCTTCACAAAAGGGATGAGATATGAATGGTAGGGAAATTGTTGGTTAGAATAAGATTTTTTATTTATTCAAAAAGTTAAAGAACCCAAAGACGCCGCTGGAAACCACCTCGCACAACCCAATCCCCATCTTCGTACTCCCACCTAACCCAATCGCCCGTTCAGGGACTGAACATGCTTCTATAGTATGCGGGTAATTCTTTTGGGGTTTGTTGATCATCATTTGTACATAAACCACAAAGGGAATCATCAGTTTTTGTCATGATCCTCCAATCGATTTATTTCCTTCTTTTCTCTGATATCCTCCAATCAATTTCTCGACATCACTGCTCAATCTTTCTATGGGTTTCAGTTTCCAATGATTTTTTTATGTGGGTTCTTGTTTCAGATTAACCAAAACCCTTGGGTGGTTGGTTGGGTAGCAGTCCAAGTTAGAGAAGATTGGGTTGTCGTCGTGAGAGCTAGTTTCCAGCGTTTTGGTATATATAAATATATATTATTTTAGAGAGTAAAAGTCCAGCTGTAAAAATAGCTATAATTTTTTTTTTAAATGACACATGGCATATTTTGAATGGAAGTACCACCACCTGACGTGGTGGTACAATATTATTCTATAATTTTTCCTATTCCACGATTTTGCTATTAAAAATGTCCAGCCTTAATTTGGATATTTTTATTTCGAATTGGAATGAGTGAATTTATAGTTTTAATTGTATTTGATTTGTTGATTAAGGCAACGAATTATTGGATTTAAATGAATCATAATGAATTATCAAATGAGATCACATTATCCTACATAGATACATCAGATTCAGATTCTAATCTGGTCTGTTTACAAAGCTACCTATGGCTTATGGAGTTAATAAGATTCGGAGAGATCTCTCTCCCCCAAATCCCCCAAAGCAAAAGTAAATCATTCATTTCATTTGTTTGATTAACTAATATATGGATTTCAACGTGAATCACGCAAGGAAGCAAACAAAACTGTGGTTTCTTGAACATTGCTCTGTTTCTTTCCCGTGGAAAATCCATTTTCATCACCTTTTTCTTTTTCCATGGTGATGATCTTATAAGAGATTTGACAAAGGGAAAGCTATAGTACGTCTAAAATGTTTGGTGGGGGTGCTACCAATGGAAGCTTATATTTGTGCTGTTATATAAGTGGTTCAACTTTTTATATCCTATTTTCCGGAAAAGAAAAACTTTATATCACTCACGCAAACATCCTAAACAATTATTGATCATCAACACGTAATGGTAGGGCCCAACCCTAAGTTGTAAACACACCTGAACCCAACCCTTGTAGCTCGTAGCTTCAGTTAAGAGCTTCCCATGTTGACTTTATTCACAAAACTGCCATCATCACGACCTCTTTTGGTTGCGAGCACAACTTAGAATGCGAAGCATGCTTATCTAAAGCTAGATATGGAAGATAAGTAGATGGTGACACGTGGGCTATGCAAGGTGAGGAGGCATATTGACGGTAAGAGATCTCAGTTGAATCTCATACAATATAACATGGGGCCCAACCAACCCAAGTGTCAAACCTATGAAAGATTTGCATTGCTAGTGCCATGCATGAAAGTTTCGATCGTATCTTTAGGATGCTGTCCCCCACTTTCTTTAAAGTTCCTCACAACCCTATGATGACATGACAGTGAACAGTCTAAAAGTAAAAGCCTTGTGGGGCAAATCCATAATAATTCATGGAGGAAATTATTGAGGTGAAGAATGTTGTGCCCAGAAAAAGGAAAACCGATAGAAAAACAAAACAAAACAAAACCGATCTAAGTTGGTTGCTCTTGGCCTTGATAATTGAAGTTTGGCTTTTTTTTGGTGGTCTAAGTTTTTGTTTGATTTCTTGCCGCCATCGAATTTGACATTTTTTTTCTTTGATTTCAAAATACAATTTGTACATGGATTTTTTGTTGGGGAGATATGAGGGGAGGAGTGCCAGCATCGGGCATAGTATTCTACTCCTTGTACATATGTGTAAATAACTTTGCAGTCCCATTGTCAACCCAAGTCAAAAGCAGCCCCTACCTTCTCTCTCTCTCTCTCTCTCTCTCTCTCTCTCTCTCTTAACCCAAGTCTTCATCACAACTCCAAACTTGGCCCACCTTGTCTCCTATTTCTCCTCCGCTTCCATTCCCTTAGTCAAATTTTCCCACACAACAAAAATCTCCGCCTTGAAATTTAACACCTTGCTTGCAAATATTAATCAAACTGAAAACAGGGTTAACAGCTGAATCACAATTGTTGCTTCATTTACTTTTTATTTTTAACAGCTCAAACTAAACTTTACAGCTAATCCACCCAGACCCCACTATCCATGATAATATAGCATCACCGACCTGTTCTCTGTAGACAAGTATTAGTTGACTAGAGTCACTAGTTTGAGTTTGTATAAATCTTTAGTTGTATAATTATTGTATTTGTTTGAGCTCAAGCTGCCTAGCTAATATGTACATATATTTACGTTACGCCAGAAATGGAATGATTGAGAAGCCACGAATATTTCCTACCCTTGTATTCTATCTCTCATCACAAGAGTATGATATGCTACTTTCGTGTAACATGTTTCCCCAAAGTTAGTCTAGATGCCTAGCGACATGGCAAATTAGTAGTGTGTGTGAGAAATCTCCCTCTTCTTTGTAGTTTAGATTATCACTTATAGTTTAGCGTCTCCTACAAAGATTGTTAATTCATTAAAAAAAAAGAAAAAAAACTAAACTTAAATGAAATTGGTGTGTATACAATCAAATGTTATGAATTAGTGAGCATATTTTGTAAGTAACACAGTTTATCAGTGCAAAAATGATATGTAATCTCAATCATATAAGTCCACCATCTCATTAAGTTTTATCAATTTATTTTGTTGAATCTGGTTAAATAAGCATGTCTCAAAGTTTCGTTAAAAATTTACATATTTGTATAACAATTTTCATAATTTTTATTCAATCTTCACCGATATTTCAGAAGTTATCGAAATTTAACACCTTTGCTTACAATATCCAAAAGGAATTAAGAGCTCAATTACAATAGTTGCTTCATTTACTTTTTATCTTTAACAGCTCAAACTAAACTTTACAGCTAATCCACCTAAACCCAACATCCATGATAATATAGCATCACCGACCTGTTCTCTGTAGACAAGTATTAGTTGACTAGAGTCAACTGTCCAGCTCATCAAGTTTTGTTATTGTCCTGTATAAAAGGCAATTGTGCCTTCATTCAATGCATATACAGACAAATAGAAATCAGTTTTTTCTCTCCAGATTTTTTTCGTTGGGTCTTCTTCGATTCACACACATCCTCTGTTTCCATGGACGTGGAAGGGGGAGAGGTAACCATCCCTTCAAGTTCCAGGTAAGTCGTCATTTGTTTTTCTAATACGTATATATTACAGCTTTATTCACGAATATGGGGAAAGCCACGTAGGATGTAGCACTTCACGCGTTTAGTTCGTAGAATGGGTTCTTTCAAAATGAAATTGTCCTGCCTATTTCAAGCGCATGAAAATGAAAAATTGGTCCATTTTAATATAACATATTATACATATAGGGTCTATTTGGAGAGAAAAATTCAAAATTACCACATATTATACATATGGGGTCTATTTTAACCCGAAGTATTACACCGGATTTTAAGTTTTAATTGTATTTGATTTGTTGGATTTGATTGAACTATCAAATGAGATCACCTTAATCCACCATTAGTTACATCAAGAATTATTGTTTTGAGATATATTGTTTTGTATTTGTCTTTTATTTCCTGAGTAGTTCAGGTTGGTTTATACGAAAACCAAAAAGGGTAGTCAGAAATATTTACTAATGCGATTGTTTACACTTCAGGACTATCGCTGAGATTATTATTCATGTTCTCGCACGTGTGGCCCATATCATGAGGTTAGTATATGCATATAACTTTTGGTCGAAAGGTATTTGGTTCCTTTTATTCATTATTGTTTTCTTATATATGTTAAACTCTTAATTAATTTATGCCTATATTGAAGTAAGTAAATACAAGAAATCAAAAGGACAAACTAAACTCCAGTCGTTTATATTTCAGGACTCTCATTCAGATTATTATTGTGAAGATTCCCGCATTTGTGTCCAAAATCGTGAGGTTAGTATATGTATATATACGTACCTTTTGGGGTTTTCAGGTGACCATCCTTATAGTGTAGTTAGATTTATTTCGAGCTAGTACTTAGCTTGCTAGTCTCTTTTTACGATTTAGGTTTATTGGTTCTCATTATTCAATATGGTTTTCTTATATATGTTAATTAATTAAAAGAAATTTATAATAAAACTCATTTCTTATATTGATTTTATACATAAATCCTAAAACATATAAATTGAAGAAAAAAAACAAAACAAGGGTAAGCTGTAATATTTTTTTAATTTGAATGATGTGTGAGAAAAAAACCAAAACAAAGGTAAGCTGCATAATGAATTTTAGAAAGAAAAAAAACATTGATCGTATTGGTTTAATTTCAGATTTTGGATGTTATTAAAAGTCGTCTATACATATGATTCGTTTTTCTATTCCCTTCTGACATCGTTTCTTTACTGCAATAATGATGCAAGGAAAGGGAAGGGAATTCTTTGGCGCATCTTCTTCTCTCCATTAACGAGGAAAAATGCATTTATAATATCATGTATTGCAGTGTCAATAGATCCTTTGTTCTTTTACATTCCAGTCATCGATGAGAAGAACAAGTGCCTTGGAATAGACAAAAGGTTGATGACTGCAGCTCTTTGCTTGCGAGCGCTTCCTGATGCCACTTTCGCACTGCGTACTATAAATCATGTATTTAAGACTGCGTACAAAAGCGGTTTTTTAATACTTTACTTCAGCTTTCTTGGTATATTAATGGGCGGTTTCCTTATCCTTCCTATCCCACAGGTAAGAGATTGAAATCTCAACTTTTGTTGCTTAAATAATGCAAACGTTTGAGTTCCTAAATAAGCTTTTAATTAGGAGATATACCTTATTCAATGGAGACCCAATTTTCATTTAATAATTTAGGACTATTTTGCCCTTTAAGGTCCTTATTCAATGGAAAAACAATTAAAGTCCTTGATTTAAGGCATTATTACCAAGAGGTATAAATATATATATTAGGATTTTTACACAAAGGTTCTAGAGAGGTATCGAAGAAAATAAAGGAATATTTTGCAAGCTGTCCATGCCACATCAACTGTTGGAGCTATCTGGGTGTATTGAGTAATCTTGTTACCAACGGCTATATTGACACTTGACTGGGTGTGCTGAGAGGTGTTGGTCATTTGCTGATGAGAGGTATTATAAGATACGCATAATCTACCTAAACAAAAGGTCAAAATGAAGATCACGTGTGTAAATGAAGAAAATGCAGTCAAGAAAACCAATAGGAAGACAAAAATTAATAGTGCGATAATAGGAAAATCAGTCAAGGTCAACCTTGTCTTATGCGTACATAGTTAGACTTTGCTTATTCACTCTGGTCTCTAACCAGCTGTTTTTTTTCCCAGTTGGCAATACTTGTTTTCTTTTTCAAGTCAGGAGGATCTGGACATTTCGGCCAAAGAGTGACCACCGTGAACGTGTTCATTGTTATGCATTATCTGGCAAGGGTTTTCCAAATCTACATATTCAGTAAAAATCTCAAGAACAAAACCAAAACAGGGGTTCAAGCTGCATTATATTTTTCCTTCTATGTTCTTTTTAGTCATGTAAGTTCTTCGTCGCCATAACTCATAAATCACAATTTTATGTCTTATCTTTAGCTTTGTAACTGCTACTTGACTAAGGGCTCTTTTGGGACCATAATCACTTATAGGGAGAAACATATTTCACGTGCTTTTTCATATAATCATTTCAAGTGATTTTGCGGAAAAGCACATGAGAGAAGTGATTCTCCATAAAAGTGATTATTGGCCTATCTACAATCATTAACCACAATTTGACTAACCTTTTTGAAGTTGATCTAATCATGAATAAACATTTTGTGGTTAGGTACTTGGAGGTTTTTGGTATTTCTTTTCTATTCAACGAGAGATATCATGCTGGCACCAATCCTGTAAAAATGCTACAAGTTGTGGAGCTATTGATTATTGCAGTGGCAGCACTTCACGAAATATCACCTTCCTAAATGAGTTATGCCCGTCAAATCCACCAAATGCTACCGTATTTAATTTTGGAATATTTCTTGATGCCATTCAATATGGAATCACAAGATCAATGCATTTTCCAACCAAGTTCTTTTACTGCGTATGGTGGGGTGTCAGAAATCTAAGGTATGCATATATGTGTATTAAGCTATTGATAGTCTAAATGAATTTCATATACTTTTCCCCTTCTAACTAAAACAGAACTTTTAAAATGGATGCTCTGTAGGATAAAAGTGGTTTAGGTATTATCATTTATTTACAAAACTATATGTCATTTTGGTTACTAGCATTTTTTTCTTCTCAAATAATCCCTAATTCCTAGCATTTCAAAAATCCGGAATTTATTGAACATGATTTATTTTCAAAATCCCTAAAATTTCTCTAGTAAGAAAAGAGAGAGTTGAGAAAATAGTTCTTCTCATTGGTACCTTTATTTTCCTATTTGTGGTTACATGGATGCCGCACAAGAGACACTTTGTGCTAAGGACAACTTGTTGGGTCTACCCTATAAATTTTATTTTAACAATTCAAATTATCCTTTTTTTTAACGTCTTGATTAATAAATCATCCTTGACAAATACGGTATTTCAAGAAAACATTAAAATGACAATCATTTCATTGAGTGGTAAAATGGATAGTGGAAGCTTATTTGAGGAATCTGTATATCCTAATATTTCATATCACATATCCTATATATTAAATACTTAATTGGTTGTTGCAGTAACTTTGGTACGAATATGCAAACAAGTAGCTATATGTGGGAAAACTGCTTTGCAATTATCGTTTCTTTGATTGGCCTGCTATTATTTTTATATCTCCTTGGAAACCTACAGGTACGTTGGTGTTGAATCATGATAAATCTTGATAAATAAATAAAAAAGATTCCTGATAAATATCTTCTTTTTTTGTTGATGAATCTCTTGATATTAGTAAATTTTTTAAATTATTATTCAGTTATTCGTGTGAAAGGATTTTCATCAATTTGGTCACTCGTCAAATGTTAACCATCTTAATATTTTCTTTCATTATTTTAATTATATAAAAAATTGTAATATTAATTAGTTAGTTTAAAATTAATAAATATACATAAGCTTATGTTAAATTTTAATAATAAAATAAGATTATTTACGAGAAAAAAATAAAATAGCCCCCCGAACCAGAACCCGATCGACAACCCCCAGCACCAATCCTCCAACCGCCCCACTCCCACCACAACCCAACCCTTCCTCATCGCCAACTGCCACCTCCCAACCCGTGGCCACCATTTCCTCCGAATATCGCCACCCTGATTTGTCCTCCTCCATGTCCAAATCTGATCGCACACCCACAACTTTGAAAACAGTCCCACCCCACCTGCCCCTTTCGCCACTAGCCATACCCGCCACCACAAATCCACACTCAACTCCACCAATCCGATCTGCTTCCAGCCGCAGCTATCCGAATAAAGTAACCAGAAACCTCACACCCAGTCACCATTTGAAATCCATAGACACCAAAACCAAAATCCCAAACCAAGAAAAATAAATCCATACATAAACCAAAATCTTCCGAATGCGCCAATATCTCACTTCGTTTTTTATTTTAATGAATTTTTTAATAAATTTTTAACATAAAACTGACAAAGTGGCTTAAAATGTTAACGTTTGCCAACTCAGTAACCAAATTAATGAAATTAAAAACTCAGATATTAAAATAGATTTTTGGAATAGACGCAGTGATAAAAAAAATGTATTTAACCCTTAATTATTATGAGAGGTGATTTCCCACTCCTTTTTCTCTCATTTTATCCACTTACACTCCTTTTTTAGTTATACGTAGACAAAAATGCAAGTTTTAACGAGTTTGTACGCAAAATAATTCAGCTCTAGTACATTTCGCATTAGCGCCCCGAGCTTGACCATTACATGTTCTTTTATCCTTTTATTTTTCAGTGAATGACTATTTATCTTTTTTATAATATATTATTTTATTCATTTATCTGTGATGCTATGCTTATCCTTTTTTTTTTTTTTTTATAGAAATTTTTTTCTATTGAGAGAGACAATAATAGTTTGAACTCACACACACTACACGGATGCTATGTTTATGCATATTTAATATGACGAACTGACTTCTTGTTTGTTATGAAACAGATATATATGCAACAAGCACTCACAAGATCGTTGGATAAGGAGAAGTTAGGACATGAGAAAGAAAAGGAGATACAAATGTACATGAAAATGCAACGAATTCCAAAACATCATAGGGTTATTAAAAAAAAGGAATTGGAAAAAAACGTAGATGATGAAGTGGATGGGAATTATATCTTTTCTGTTGTTGACAACGGGAGAGAAGTTATGCGCTATGGTATTTGCTGGAAGATGCTGAAAAAAGTAGGTTCCTTCTTTCTTTTTGCTTTTATTTCATTTTATTATTTTTAGAAGTATTTTCAGGAATCTCTATATAGGTCTTGTTTTACTTATTAGGAATGGAGAATGTCATAAATCGTAGAATTTAGATAGAGTAATTAAGGAATTAGAATTGGATCAACTACTCTCCCCTAGTTGATCCCATTCTTGATTTTGAGGTTATTAAATTATTAAAATTGGTACTTAAGTGTAAGGGGTAAAATTTAAAGATAATCTAGCTGACCACAAATTAGACCAACAAAATAATCCTAGCAAATGTATGACTAGCCAACAACTAGTCACAAACTTAAGATCACACATCAAACAACACACACATTCAACAAACAAATCTCATTCCCCTACAAGCCTAGAAGATAACTACGTGACAACTTAGGTACTTAGAAAGATCCATCAATCACAAGTAGATTCTTACAGAAAAACTAATCACAAGCTCAAACAATCTTTGGTTGGAAATTAACACTACCTCCGTATGCAACATTCTTCTCCAAACTTAATTGAGCTAGCAACTTGTCCTTCATGGAAATGGCAACTAGTCCATCAGCTTCTTCACCCTATGGCACATCAACTCAGCTCTAGATAGAATAGAACAATGAAATATAGATACTGAGATGAAACAGTCAATGTCTTCAAGAAATCAACCAAGAATCTGATCTAGACTAAAGAAGATGACTAGTCAAAATGAACCCAGATGCATATTTTAAAAGTACATCAAAAAACCATTTTCAAAATCTCACAATGAAAAACCTAGACTTCACCAAGTAAAGAACGCAGAGTAAAATTACTCTACAAAATTCTCAATGAGTGAAGTAGATTTCGAAAATAGAAGCAGATTTCAAAAGCTATTTGAAAACCTCGTTTCCAGAAGCCATGAACACTCTCAGACAACCCAAATAGAAACCTACGTTTTCCAAAATAGTGCAAATGAAAGAGATAATAAATTGAAACTTAGATGTGCAAAGATTAAGAGTCTAAGTCCAAAAGCCCGAGAGAGAGCCTTCTTCAGTTCTTCTTTGCCTTCTCAAGTCTCCCCATTTGTTTCTATAAAACCCATCTCTATCTCTTCAAAATCCCAAACCTTTCAAAGCCATGCTTGTGCAACCTCAAATCGTTGTATTTATTGTTCATAGTTTTGTCCGAAAGTCTTCGCCTTTTTTACACCATTGCCATAAATAGAAACCCTAGCCTCACTTACCGCTGAAACCCAATTCAAAGCTTCATAATAGCTTTTCTGTATGAAATTGCTTCTTGTAACAGTTCGATGCTGGGGTAGTATGCCGATGATAGTTGGGGGAAAGGAAAAGGTATCATGCCACCAGCTACAGTAGTGCAGTTAATAACAATGCCATAGGTGGGACATCAGGGAGGGATTCTGTGCGAGCTAATTCAGCTGTATTGCCTGCTAACTTATCTCTAGCTTCTAGGCGCACATCGCAGTTGAACCCTTACAAGTTGAAGTGTGAAAAAGACCCTTTGAATGGCCGACTTGGGCCACCTGACTTTCACCCCCAAACTCCAAATTGCCCAAATGAGACTCTTACCAGAGAATATGTGCAACTTGGATACAGAGAGACTATTGAAGGAATTGAGCATGTAATATATCAGTTGTTTCGAAGAAAGAATGGTTTAGAGAGGTAGAAACCCGTACCTCATAGGATGAGTGTAAGTTGGTGTCAACATAGGGGTAGAAACTGGGTAGTGAGGAGTGTGAGACACATCCCTAGATTTTTTTAGGATTGAAGCTAAAACCTTTTGTACTAAGATTGATGATTTATCTTATAGGAGTTTATCTTGATTAATAAGAGTCTCATTTTCCACATATCCGTCGAACTGGGTTGCGTATTATGGATTTTAAAACAGCTACAAGATGCTATGGGCAGGAACAAATATAGATTCTTTCAAAGATTCAGGGGAGACTTCTACCGACTGTGGATGGAGAAGTCATGCAACAAGAACGGATGTTTTCTGAGATTGTCCAAATGTCTGTGTTGTCGATTGTAATTTCACAAGGTAGAGGAGGGCTGGGGTGGATAAAGCTGGAGGAAAGTTTAGCTGTATTGTTATTCGGCAAAAGCTTTGTAAAAAAAAAAAAAAAAGATCTGATCCTAGGGGAGAGGAACAGAATGAGTTGCATGATAAACCTAGAATTTCCGCTAAGTCTTACAAGGAGCCAGTAGAGCATAACGGTATAGTGGGAACAAAAGTGGAGAAGAAAAAGGAAGATACTTTAGTAGAACAACACAAATCATCTCAAATGGTCATGGAAGGTGATGAACAAAGCTAGAGTTGGGTGGTAGCCTATGAGAGGCAAGTAGTACATCAGACTTGGAAGGATATTGAAAAAGCTTTGGGCAGCTGGCTTCAATTCGAAGTAGAGATATTTCCATGTCAAAATAACAAGGCATTCTTTGTTTATAATAGTAAATATAAGGCAACAAAAGTAGGAGGAGCAAGTAAATTGAAGGTGGATAAACAACCAGAGGTGTTATTATGGTGTTGGGAGCAAAGCCTGAAGAACAACATAACAAAAGTGGTAAGCTACGGGGTTGGTTTGCTGTCACTAGGCTTCCGATACATTTGTGGTCGAAAAAGTACTTTGAACGAATTGGTGATGCTTGTGGGAGTCTGCTGGAGGTGAGTTGGAAGACAAAGAAGCTTAAATACCATTTTGAAGCCAAACTGAAGGTCAGGAAAAATGTGTTTGGATGTTTACCCAAATTACTCAGATTAGCAAAAGGAAACGAGGTCTATTATGTTCAGATTAAACCAATTTTACCTACAATTTTGCCAATCCAACCAGTTCGTAATAACCCAGTGAAATTTAATCCAGTGTCGACTTAGGTCAGAGCAAATTGCATGGAGAAGATAAAAGAAGGAGGACCATTGTTCGAGGGTGCCTCGACAGATGGTAGACAAACAGAAAAAATGAACGCATGCATGACCACTGATTCCTAAGTCACACGGAAACCACTAGTGGTCTTTGGCATCATCAAGGAAGCTTTCATGCTTGACGAACAATCACGTGCAGCACCAAAAGAAAATGTGAATGTGGAAGATTGGGACACATGGCTGATCAAAGATGCCATAATGGGTTTCGGAGGATCTAAAGCTGGGCCTAGAGCAATATTCAATAAGGTCTAAGAGTTGGGAACGGCAGTGGGCCTGATCCATCATAATGAAATGAGGGAAAAGGTTAGGAAAGCCCAGGACTATTTGCTGTTGCCAACAAACAGGCCCATTTGTGACAGTGACTTTGGAATGGGCTTGAGAAACAAGTGGGTCGATTTAAAATCTCCTACCTCATATTCAAATATTTTTTTACAAAATTTGGGCTGAACAAAAGCAAAGGAAAGGGACTATCACGTGTATCTCCCTCTAAATTTGGGAATCAGTGTGAGAAGGATAAGGAAATGGTGTAATATCCCACATCGACCAACAAAGAGAGGGTGATGTGCCTTTTATGTACATGCCCACCTCCATTTATCACTAGGCCTTTTGGGAGCTCATTGGCTTCGGAGTCATGGGAACTCTGAAGTTAAGCTAGTTGGGGCTAGAACAATCACATGATGGGTGATCCACTGGGAAGTTGCTTGTGAGTTCCCAGAAATAAAACCGTGAGGGCAGAGAGGAGGGCCCAAAGTAGACAATATTGTGCTACGGCAGATCCGATCCCTGGATGTGACAAATGGTGGCACCATCTCTAAGATTGACCTCAAGTACTACAAGACAAAGGAGCAGATTGTAGACATCTTCACTAAGGCACTTCCAAGAAAATTTAAATACAAATTTAAATTTCGATTAATTCCTTCAAAGATTAAACATTGCTATAATCCAATTCAGTTTTTAAGCCCCTTTTTTTTTCCCTGCATTTATGATATTTTGTGAAACCCCGTATTTATAAAATTATATAGTTTGAAGATTTAATATTTTGCCATTTAATTTATAAATTATATATATAGGTAAAGGAACTTCAAAATATGAACGATGAAGCGTTGGAAAAGATCTGCAGCTATCTCAAGCCAAAGATCTTCAAGGAGAATGAGATGGTGGTTGAAGCGGGACAGCCACTTAACGCGATGCTCATTATTACAGCAGGCTCTATGCAGGCGTATCAGCCAATTAGGGTTGCTGGAGAGGCGTGTCCCTCAACCTCATTTGAAACTCTTCACAAAGATATGTTTGTCGGAGAACAACTTCTGGATTGGGCAGCGAAAACCAAAACTTTTTGTGACCAGCCTGTTTCATTCAAAACTGTCCGATGTGCCGAAAAAGTAGAAGCCTTTGCTCTCACAGTCAATGACTTGAAAACTTTAGTGGGCCCCGAAGACATCTTCCAGAGGAGTTCAAAACCTGAAGTTTAGACAACTCTTAGCCATTGAAACTTCATGTAGTTGGCACTTCCTTGCAACAAGATTGATGAGATACTAAACAATTTTTAAGAAGAAACTAAGCATGAAGGTCAGGAGGAGGTTCGTTTGTTTATTTTTTTTATCGTGGATGAATATTTCTATTTTCTCCATTTCATGAAATAATTAATACGTTCATTTTCATTTTGTGGTTTCCTTTTTTGAGAAATAAATTCTGTATGAAACCAAAAAATGAGGGCAAAAGCCCGAAGATACAGAGCCACAATGTGGATATCATACATTTCTTGTGTAATTTGATAAATTAATTGCATATGTGGTGCCTCAGGCAAGCCGAGCCGTTTAATTAATTAACTCATTTCTGTCACCAATGAGTCTTGTCTTCTGTTTCCTATAGTTGGAAGTGAAAAATACATTTAGCAAAGAAAGCACAGTGGTGGTGGATTCCACCTCCCCTCCATGGCCTCCAAGATCAAAGCCCAATAGGGTTTCTCTTCTCCAATGTAACCCAAAAAAACAAAAAAAAAAGAGAGCAACCCTTCTCAAATGCGTGAAGAATTACTCTACCCAAACCAGTAATCATCGAGCTCTAACAACCAAATGAATCACACCCCTTTGATGCCTCACTTGATACTCACTCTTGAAAGTTGGAAAAGAATATTAATTATTGAGTAACCTAGAACTCATAAAAAGTAATTAATTAAAGCAATATAAAATAGTTGATTATGAATAAAAATACTGCGACTGTGCCCGATTCTAAGCTTCATGTACAATCGGATTCGCTATGGACCGCCATCAAGAAATATTTTGTCTTATCCAAGGTTGGCTGCCAAGGGATAGCTTTGAGGATGCCTTGGTTATCTTTCGACTTCATAGTTGAATTTCTCGCTATCCTTCCCGTCCCACAGGTAACAAACACTAAAACCTTTTGTCCTATATATGCACACAATTAGATTTTTTTTCTTACCCATATTATCATTTGTGCAGGTGGCAGTTGCAGTTCTCATTTTCAAAGTGAAAGGTTCTGGATACTATGATGAAAGATCGATTATCAATCTTGTTCTTCTCTTTCAATATTTGCACAGGATTTTACGAATCTATCTGCACGCATCATCTATTAAGAAAATTTGGATGAAAGACGTTCTCAAATTTTACCTGTGCATCCTTGCTAGTCACGTAAATCTCATTAAATTGGAAATATGTAGCTGTCTATTTATTTGGTAACAATTATATTTAAACTCGTGTTATTTGAGAGATCCGTTAACTGAAGCCCACTATAAAACACACTTACCCAAAATAAGACATCAATGAAATTATATAAGCATCACATAAGCTTTATTTTTCACATTTTCATGATAATTTACTTTTGTTACTTGATTTCTTCTTACAATGATGTATCTTTATGGAATTTTCTTGAATAATTAGTTAATTTTTTTTGGTGTTTTCAGATGCTTGGAGCTATTTGGTACTTTCTTTCTATTCAACTAGAGACGATATATTGGCACCAATTTTGCAAAAATACTGAAGGATGCAAAGCTATTCATTATTGCAATGAGATTGACACTAGTCATTCAACAAATAATTTCACATTCCTAAATGAAAAATGTCCTATAAATCCAGCAAATGCAAAGCAGTTTGACTTTGGAATATTTCTTGAAGCTCTTAAATCTGGTAACACAGGCCAAATAAATTTCTCAACAAAGTTTCTTTTACACTTTGTGGTGGGGCTTCAGAAATATGAGGTTTGCATACATATTTTGAACAAAAAGTTAAGATTGTCTTCCTTCGATTTTCTTACTGTAACTAAGCATTACATTAACTTCTGCCCTTCTTATTAGTATCTCATATATTAATTACTTGATCATCAATTGATTTGTAGTAATTATGGCACGGATCTTAAAACGAGCAATTACTTGTGGGAAAATTGCTTTGCAATTCTTATTTCTGCTATTGGCTTACACTACTACAAAAAAGGCAAAAGACGACGGGAATTCACCGTCGTGTATTCGATTTCTCAATGGTCGTGGAATCCACCGTCATCTTTTCCTTAAGAAACCACGACGCGAAATCACCGTCGTTGTTAAAACAAACAACGTCATCAAAAAAATAAAAACCGATGTCTTTGTATTGCAAAAGATCTAAAAAATCAGTCGAGGATAAGAATAGACGACTAAATCAAACAAAAAATCCGTCGTTAAAAAGGAAAAATATGACAAATATTAACAGAACAACGACGCAAGATAGCCATACAACGACGAAAACTAAAACACCACGCCGTTAAATACAATTTTAACGACAATAAAAAATATGACGTCTTTAATACATGAGACGACGACGTTATTGAAATATACTACGTCACTTAGTTACAAAAAACCGTCGTAAAATAAGTTTTCTACTTCGATTTTTCTATGAAAGATGACGTGGAAATAGTTGTCAGTGTCATTTTTTACGACGTATGTATTTCTACAGATGACGTTGACATATGAAACAACGTCGGTTTCAAATATATGAGAGCCGTATTACAGAATTTATACTCATATTTTTCTATTCAAACAACGACGGTAATAAATCGTCGTTGTTAAGAACATCAACGTCAAAAAAAACAAAAAACCGACGTTCTAAAGAGCTAATAAATAGTCGAGGATGAGAATAGACGACGAACTCTAACAAACAATCGTCGTTAAAAATACAACATATGACATATATTAACAGAACATGGCCGCAAAATAGACATACAACGACGAGATCTAAAACATAGCGCCGTTAAAAAAGAATTTCACGACAAGAAGAAATATGACGTCTTTAAAAACATAAAGACGACGTTATCGATACTTACTACGTCACTACATTTAAAAAACCCGTCGTGAAATATATTTTCCACTTCGATTTTTCTATGAATGATGACGTGGAAATAGATGACATTGTCATTACTCACGACGCATGAGTTTATATAGACGACGTGGAACAAAGAAACAACGTCGGATATAAATAAATCAGAGCCGTATTACATTTCATATAGACGGCGCTGATTATGATGAGAGCCTTGTTACAAAATAACGTCGTCTAATATTTATTAGACGGCGTTTAAAATGAATTACCGTCGGGAATTACATCTGTTCCTCTTCGTTTATGAAAGAACTTGCAACGTGGTAAATTAATGATGACGTCGTGTTTTTTAAAGTTCAGATTAGTTATATCGCCTTTTAGACGTCGGTATTATGGGATTGGAGTCGTGATATTTTTAATTACATGACGGTTCTTAATGATTCCCCGACGTGATATCCTGAATATCTTTTTCACAATAGCGTCGTGGTTCTTCATTGTTACGTTGCTTTAAGACGTCGGTAAATATGCTGAGTAACTTGTTCACAATTACGTCGTTTTTTATTTGAACATACGTCAGTTTTTTACTTTTTTATCAAGACCGTCGTGTTTGTAATCTGGAACCTGTATTTTTTGCACTGATTGTTTTGTGGCCAAAACCTGTATAATGAAAGTGAAATCACATTACAATATATTACAAAATTAATGTCATACACTGCCAATTACATAAGCATCATTCAATCCATATATCTTCACACCCATCTCTAATATTTTGACCATCTAACTCACCCACCAGTTCATCAAATGTGTCAACATTTGGCATCCCTCTAGTAAATGGCTCACACTCAATTATCACATCACCTAAGACATCATCACCAATAGCATCATTATATTCTCTATTAGGCATTGATAACACTACCGACCAACCACGATGCATCGGGTCGTCAACAAAAAATACTTGTTTGACTTGAGAAGCCAAAACAAATTGGTCATTCCTATGTCCAATTTTACTCAAATCTACAAGGGTAAATCCAAGTTCGTCGACTACAAGACCAGAAGTACTATCTATCCAATCACACCTAAAGACTGGGATTGTAAACTTTTGGTAGTCAAGGTCCCAAATTTCTTGAATGACACCACAGAAACCCATATTTGAGAGAATTGGGTTTTTATCCTTGGCACTAGCAACTTGCATGGTATGTGCAAGTAAATAAACTCCACTATTTTGAGTTGTCCGCACATCATCTTGTGCCTTGATGTTGAATTTAATACCTTTAATAAGATAGCTCCTATATAATGGCACTGCCATGTTTGGACCAGCTGCTAGCCACCTTAAATTTTCTGATACGCCATGATTGTCTTCCTCATTAAGTTCACTTTGAACCTGCAAATTAATCACATCTTAATTCAATATAACATAGAAATAAGAAGAAAATTAAAAGAGAAATATGTTATTCAATAAAATATACCTTGAGGCGTAGCCATTGAATGAAAGTGCTATTGTGCTTATCCTGTAGCCATTTTGTTCTTTTTCTAAATTTTGGATAAGCGGTCTTGAAGTGGATCATATGTTGCCTACATGAGACGAAAAATTCAAGCATTACGGTCCCAAACATATAAGATAAACATAAGAAATAATTTAAAATGGAAACTTAAAGAATAAAACTCATACGTACTCGATATAAGGTAGGACTTCCTCCGTATTCTCCAAGACATATAGATGTGCTTGATCCAACAGGTCCCGATCAACTACGCTCACTGTGCAACCTGATAATGGCTTTGAAACTCCCATCTTTTGGCTTGAAGGCACTCCAACTGTACTAACATCAGATAAATGCTCTGTACAAAACTCTATAGCTTCTTCAGCTATATACCGCTCAGTAATGCAACCTTAGGGACGAGTACGATTCTGAACATACCCCTTTAGCACTTTCATATATCTTTCAAACGGATACATCCACCTAAAATATACTGGCCCACATAGACGAACTTCTCTGACAAGATGTACTACTAGATGAACCATGATATCAAAGAATGAAGGGGGAAAGTACATCTCAAGCAAACACAGAGTAACTACTACATCTTCTTCCAACTTATCTAGCTTGGAAACATCAACAGTCTTTGCACATATAGCATTGAAGAAGAAGCACAAACGAGTTATTGCATACCTTGCAGGCTTCTCCAAAACAGAACGAATTGCCACAGGGAGCAATTGTTGCATTAAGGTATGACAATCATGTGATTTAAGGCCCAGAAGTCTTGAATCTTGTAAAGATACAAGATTTTTTATATTTGAAGAATAACTTTCAGGGACCTTCATACCATAGAAAGAATTGCAAACCTCTCTCTTCTCTCCTCTCGACAAATTCCAAGGCCCGGGAGGCAAACGAGTACGTCTTTCTCCATACTCGGGTTGCAAATCAGTTTTGACCCCCATGTTCAATAAATCTAATCGAGCAGCAATCCCATCTTTATTTTTTCCAGGGATCTCCAGCAATGTACCAATGATACTATCGCAAACATTGTTCTCAATGTGCATAACATCTAACGCATGCCTCACAGGAAGGTATTTCCAATGCTCGAGATCAAAGAATATTGATTTCTTCTTCCAACAAACTCTGTCACCATCTTCAACCATATGCAGCACTTCTTCTCCGGTTAATGGCTCGGGAGGTGTGCCATATTCAAGTTTCCCATTAAAAGCTGCACATTGCCTCCTGTATGGATGATTGATTTGTAACCATTTTCTATGCCCAATATAACAAATTTTGTGGCCATTTTTCAACCTGTGACTAGGTGTATCATCGCCGCATATTGGACAAGCTTTATATCCTTTAACAACACAACCAGATAAGTTTCCATAAGCGGGGAAATCATTAATTGTCCACATTAATGCAGCTCTGAGTGTAAAGTATTCTCCATTATATGCATCATACACTCCTCTAATCCCATCCCACAAAGATTTTAAATCATCAATCAAAGGCTCCAAGTAGACGTCTATATCATTTCCGGGTTGTTTAGGACCGGAAATCAATAAGGTCAACATCATGAACTTTCATTTCATGCACATCCATGGAGGGAGATTATATGTAACTAAGATTATATGTAAGTAATACACACGACGGTAGTTAAAAAACCGTCGTCTATACGTAATTGATCGGTGCATAATTACATATCTTTTTTGTACCATTCTAACTTATGATTTGGTATGTTTTTGAGTTAAACTTGTGCTTTTAATAAAGTTTTGTGTATGTTTCAGTATAATATGGTTGAGACTCATTATTTGCATTTTGAAGACAAGTTAGCTCAAAACTGTGTCTGCAGATCAGTCATATTTACGGACTAACCTGTACTTGCTCAAAAAGAACCAGATAATGCGCTATACATCACTGGAAAGATACGGAAGTCTAGTTTCCGTAGCATTTTACGGTGCATGATTTGGAGTCTTCTAGAGGAAGTTATACATGATTTAGTAGCTCAAGGTCAAACATTCGGGCCTCAGTCCAGTTTCCGTGGGTCAGTTTGCAGGCCTCCGTTCAGCTACTTGCACAAGTTAGATGGGGCGACACCCTTGATAGAAGTTGTTCCAATGGATGTCTACTATAACATATCCAAATTGCAGCCCCATTGGATAAGTCTGGAGCCCTCAGCATGTCAAAAACCGAATCTGGTTCACAGACAAACCTTTGCTGTCACATGTGCTTAAAGCAGCCACACATGGAGGCAAAGCATGGGCAGCTGTTGAGCCATGTTCTTAAAGCAGCCACACATGAAGGCAAAGCATGGGCAGCTATTGATCCATGTGCTTAAAGCAACCACACATGGAGGCAAAGCTTGTGGCAGCTGCAAAGCATGAGCTGCCACACATGGGAGACAAAGCACATGGGAGACAAAGCATGAGCTGCCACACATGGGCAGCTAAGAGACCATCCAAGGGGGAGGACGAATTTGAAGCCTATAAATAGAGAGTTTCAGCTCATTCAAAGGAGGATATCATTCCATAAATTACATTTCCATTGTACACCATCAAAGAGTTGTCTACCATCAAAGAGTTGTCTACACCATCAAAGAGTTGTCTACCATCAAAGAGTTGTTTACACCATCAAAGAGTTGTCTTCTTTATAAAAGAGCTATCTTCTTCTTATTTCTCTTTTTATTTTCTGTTTTGTATGTTCTTGCTATCCATTCAAATTATGGATAGCTAAATATTTTAGTTAGGGCTCGATTGAAGCCCTAATCATGTTTCTTTAAGGATTTCGATATGTCTTTGCTATAAACTACTTTTGTGATGCTTATTGATTAATTTCAGATTATATTTTACTCTTTACATACGTTATGTTATGCTTGATCATCATATGCATGCTATGTATTGAGTTTGTTACATAGGTAAATTTAGATGACCGAGTCTTGTACCTATGAAAGTAACAAAAGAACTAGTTATAAGTTCTTGAAATTAACCATCGTGAATAACTAGAATAGATACCATGTTCTAGAATTTGTGTGTTTGTCGATTTCCATTGTGTTATGCATTCTTAAAGTACAACTTAGTAGATACCATGCTAAAAACTTTAAGAATGAAAAGAGTTAGAGTAGATACCCATGCCTAACTTGTTGTTTAGGGAAATCAATAACTTAAAGAGTAGATATCATGCCTTTAGGTTGACAAACATAAGCATCCAAAATCTGTTTTGTAGCATTGTGCATGTCGTTTGCTTAAAGAAAAATATTAGTGGTGAACATCGAATCCCTAACTAGTTTTCTCATTGTTTTAACCTCAATCTAATTCTATTTTTAATCAAACGCTGTTTTCAATATTTAGTATTTAAATTTTCAGTTTTCAATACCATCATAGGAAAATCATCATTTTGAACACCTTGTCTACACCGAATGCCATTTAGTTTAAGGAAAATAAATTAAGCACAAATTAATCCAATCCTCGTGGGAACAATCTCGTATTTGCTTTCTATATTATTTATCTGATCTTGTGCACTTGCGAGTTAAAACGTGCATATAGTTGCTTAATTTTTAGGTTACTATTTGTTCACCAGTAATACAAATGACGGTAGTTAAAAAACACCATCGTGTTTAGGTAATACAAACGACGGTTTATGAAAAAAACCGTCGTCGTATGCCTAAAAGGCGTCGTAGCTCAGTTTATTTTCAAAAACCCAAAACCCTATTAAGAACACAACAAATACAAAGCATGAAACCAACATATACAAAACCCTATATGAAACCAAGCATGAAACCAACATATACAAAGCATGAAAACAATAAATCCATTCCCAATTCAACATAACATAGAGTGATTAAAAGATCCGACAAAATTAAATCCATTGCCAATTCAACATAACAGATAGTGTTCAAGAAAACATTAAACAGAAAATCCATCAATGAATTTACAGATCGCAAACCATATACCTAAAACCCTTTAACAAAACAACCTAATATCATTCAATGAATTTACAAGGGGAAGATAGGGTTTGTACTTACAGGTTGGACGAGTTCACAGATTATGGATTCGACGGAGCTTGGAGAGCCCAACTTTGAATTAGAGCAGAAGAGAGAGAGCGAAATGTTACGTTGCGCGAAATCTGAAAATTTTAGGGTTCAGGGCTGGAAGTATAAGAATAAAAGCCAAATCTAAAAATTTTAGGTCGCGCGAAAATTTTTAGGAAGCGCGCTTTTTAAAACGTCGACATAAAAACCATGGCGAAAGTTCTACAAGAACCGACGTAAATATAGTATTCCACGACGGAAAAAGTGAACGTTACGCCGTCTATTTTGACGCTTCATTTTTCGGATTTATTTTAAATTTATTTTGAATATTTGGAAATAAAAATAATAAAATATTATTATAACAACATAAAACCACGTCGGTGTTATTAAATACAAGACGTTGTAAATAATAATAAATGACTCACTTGTAAAAATGACGTCGTTTAAATTTGAAACCATGGCGGATATTTTAATATACGACGTAAAATCCGTATTTCACGACTCAATCACCGTCGTTAAAAAGTAATACCCTAAACCCTTAAAACTAAATTATATATTTTAAAAAAATTAATTTTATGAAAGGGTTCATGGTTTTACCTCCTAATATATAACAAACATAAACCCTAAACCCCAAAAATTATACTTTAAAAATAAACCCTAATAAATAACAACCCTAAACTCTAAACTCTAGACTCTAAACCCTAAACCATAAAACTATAAGTGATTTTATGACACATCAAAACAATTTGGTTTTGGTTGGACATTTTAAAATTTTATTATTCAAAATGAATTTTTTCAAGGTTTAGGGGGAAGAAAATATATCAATGACGTCATAGGAGTTGACGTTGCATTTTTCGGATTTATTTTAAATTTATTTTGAATATTTGAAAATAAAAATAATAAAATATTATTATAACAACATAAAACCACGTCGGTGTTATTAAATACAAGACGTTGTAAATAATAATAAACGACTCACTTGTAAAAATGACGTCGTTTAAATGAGAAACCATGACGGATATTTGAATATACGACGTAAATTCCGTATTCCACGACTAAAACACCGTCGTTAAAAAGTATCATCCTTTTACGTCGGATTTGTTTAAATCGAAACAACAACAAACGACGGTTTTTGACTTAATTAGGTCGTTGGAATATTATTACACGTCGGTTACGAAATTTGTTTGTTTGTTTGTTTTTTTTAATTTATAAATCCTCAACATATTTTCAGGGAGAAAAAAGGATGTATATTATAGATAAAATTTGTACATTATATATTACAGACAAAATTTGTATATTATACAAAAAAATCAAGTTTTCAATAATTCCAAATGAAGGCTAACAAACTCTGCCCATTCATTACGGACTTCATCAATGGCTTCTTGGGGGTATGGCGCTTCCTCTTTTCCCTTGGCAAACTGCAATCCATAACAATGAATATTAGGGTTTATAAAAAAACAAATTCAATCACAGACGACGCTATTTTTCATAACCGACGTAGTATATATATTCAACGACGCTAATTTTAAATCTACCGTCGTTGATAATACAAAAAATGACATAAAATATATGAAGGTAATTTCTTCTTACCGTCTTCTCAAACGCCAAGGAAGGATCCATGATGATGTCCCTCATGAAGCGCATCACATAATATCCTCATTCGACACTGCTGGGTTGCTTTGATGTGCCTGACAGAGTTTTCTAAATTGGTGCTTTACGGCCTTGCCAGCCAATGTGGGAATTATAAATTTTTATAGCACTGTTCACGATGTTTTTGGCCTCCTCATCAACCACACGATGTCCAGGCAGAGGATCCAGAAAGTAGACGGTTTCCCTCTTTGCTCTCATAATCAGCAAGACCCAATGACGGCTGCACAAAATTATTATGCAAACGACAGTTATTTATAAAAACGACGTATTATAAAATTTCGCACGACTATTATTTATAAAAACGACGTATTATATTATTTCACACGACGAAATAAGTAGAAATCGACGACATTATAAATTTATAACGATGAAAAATAAAAACCGACGTGGTTACTAATTTCAAACGACTCGATAAAATAAAACACCGACGTGGTTAGATATTTCAAACGGCAAAAAATTATTGAAAATCATAAAAACAAAATCTTGTTAAGGAGACTAACCCTGGATTGTAAGGCATCATGAAGATCTGTTCACCGTCAGTCTTCTGAAGTCGACCTGCTACGATTCGTGATCTGGAAGCTATTGTACCAGCGTTGGCACTAACTGCAGCAGGGTCGATAAAGCCAACCATGCTGCACATATTTGCTTTTTTCAATTGTTCATATAAGACCCTAAACATATAAACAAAGATATATAAAAAAGTCAGCACAAAAAACACACGACGGTTATGTATAAACTAACGACGTATTATATAATTTCAAAAGACGGGCTGATATAGAAAACGACGTTATTTCTTCCATGCCTCAAACAACGGGCTGGTACATACTAAAGACGTGGTTAGTGAGTTAAAACGACGCAATAAATAAACTACCGACGTCTTATGTTAGAAATAAATATTTAATAATGACAAACCTCATATATACAGCAACCACAGTAGCCCCTATTTCTTCCATGCCTGCAATTTGTGTAATATCTTCAGGCAGTAAGAAGGTATTGTGATCTTCACCAAACACCTCCTTCTCAATTGTAAAGTTAATGGTCTGCTCCTTAGGTTTCGTTTCCACATAAGTACAGAGGGATTTTAAAGAAGATGGCACCTCAATATTTGAATAATCAACACCTTCAATCACCTGTATAAAGAAATAAAAAAAATGACGTGGTAATTCAATAAACATGACTGTTTAAATAATAAAACGTCGTCTGAAAAGAATTTAAACGACGGTAACAAAAACAACGTCGTGTTGAACAACTTATTACGTCGTAGGAACAAAATTCCGACGTCTAAATTGAAAACAAACGACGGTTTAAAGGCAAATTTCGACGTCTGAAATTTTGAAAAACAAATAAAAAGGAAAAGTTATGAGAACATACCTCCACGTCATGCTTTTCTTCATCTTCTTTTTTGTCTTTTTCATTTTCATTTTTTTTTCTTCTTCCTTCTCTTCAGATTTTTTTTCTTCTGTCTTCTCTGCTTCTTCTTTTTCTTCACCCTTCTATTCATCTTGTTTTTCTTCATTCTTCTGTTTATCTTGATTTCCTTCATTTTTCTGTTTTAAGTAATAAAGAAAGTAGAGAAAGTAAAAAAAATTAAATTAAAACGTCGTGGTAAGACATAAAACAAGACGGTATGTAAGAATTACGACATCTTAAAATTATTAAACGACGGTAAATAGTAAACGTCGTGGGAGTTATATATTACGTCGGTGATTATTAAAAATGTCGTCTAAAGAGAACAAAGTTTTAAAAATAACGACGTTTAAAGGCGTGTAACACAAGTAAAATAAATACGACGTGGTATTGAAATACAAACGACGGTTTATTTTACAATCGTCGTGGTATGTATTTCAAACGACGGTTTTAGTCATAATAACGACGTCTTATAATTTTTTTAAAAACAGAGAATTCAAAGTACAGATATGTTACCTTTTCTTCATGATGTTCCCCATTTTTGGCAGTATCATCCTCAAAATGTAGGGATCTCACATCACCCCCATAGCAGCTTGCTTTGTCAGACATTGGATTTTTGGGACTTTGGTTTTGACAGGGGCTAATTTTCGGTTTAAGCAAGCTTGGATCAAAATTGGGAATGAATTGGGAAAGCTGACTCAGTAAATGCTCCCTCTCAGCCTCTAACAATTGTTTGGTTCTAGCCTCCATCCTCAAAGCCTCTTCCCTTGCCTTAGCTTCCATCTTTTTAGTCTCTTCTTGAAGGAGAACTCTTAAACTGTCCTTTAAACGG